>WBNP01001688.1:295553-340664 GCA_013401095.1 Passerina amoena
TGGGGAAAATTTGCTGTTCCTCAAATAAAAGATGAGACACTTCAGGGAAGCAGTTACAGAAGAAACAAAGTACTTTAATAAACTGATAACTTAGAACAAGTTTTATAAAACTTACAATCTAGTGATTTTTTTTTTAAATAGCAATTTGAATATTTCATGGGATATGTAAGGAGTACAATTTTATAAATTTAACAAAAAAAGAAAAGTATTGATACTGAGATTTAAAGAAGTTAAAAAAAAATCTAGTAGAATGCTATCATGTTTTATCCCAGGACAATTTTTTGCCCCAATTTTTTGATTAGTAGATGTGAGGAATGAAATGTGCTAAGAAGGGAGAGCATTGGAGGGATGTGAATAAAATGGCAGAGAAACGCTGCTTCAAGGCAAAGATCTTCTATCATCTGATCACTAATATAACTCTGCTTAATAAAAAACATGTTGTGAAAATATTTAATTTACTAGCTTTTCTAATTTACATGCCCTGAATCTAAGCCACTTTGTTTTGATTTGTGACCATCAGTAGATGTGAAAATGAAAAGCATTCCTAGTATAACTTCTACTCTGCAGCTTTTGGACTTCCAGGCTCTCTAGCACTTTTCTGGAATTTCATGCTTATTTCTTTGGAGAGCAGATCAAGGGAGCTGTAGCAACTGTTCTCTGGAGATGGCTTGAGAGAGCTGGGGATGCTCAGCCTGGAGTAAAGAGGGCTCTGGGGCCTAAAAGGGCTCCAAGAGAGCTGGAGAGGGCCTGTAGGTACAGGACAAGGGGAATGGCTTCCCACTGCCTGAGGGCCGGGCTAGTTTTGATGTTAGGGAGAAATTATTTCCTGAGAGCAGCTGTGGCTCTGCCATCCCTGGAAGTGTCCAAGGCCAGGCTGGACAGGACTTGGAGCACTCTGGGATAGCGGAAGGTGTCCCTGCCCATGGAAGTTGAAGTTGGACTGGATGGTCTTTATGATCCCTTCCAACCCAAACCATTCTGTAGTTCTGTGGTTTCCTTTTCCTGTGTACAAGGCAGTAGGACCAAAATCTTGCGCATGACTTGGGCTTGCAGGTGCTGTCATAAGCCTGCACAAAGCCAGGACATCAGAATTCCTGGAGGCAGAAACAGAAATCCCTGTTTTATTTCCCCCTTCCCTTGAGCCAGCATTTCATGTGTCTGTGTGCAGACTACAGGGATGCTGACATGGAATATACTGGGTAAGGTTTCCACTGGGTGGACAAAAAGATGATTTAATTTGAACCTGCCTTGAGTGTAGTGACAGACATCTCAGCAAGACCAATCTCATCCATTATTAAGAATCTACAAAGAAGTTGTCTCAATCAGAGTTAGTCTCCCAAGACCCTATTTTTAGTCTGTGTAGAGAAATAGGAAACTGTGGGAGCGACTCATTCAGCCTATTTTTATCTTTTACTTTAGAATGGAATGAATCACATCTAGTTTCCACTGACCACACTGAGAAGCGTGGAGTGACTAAGTCAGATGGGGATCTCCTGTTTAGTCTGGTGACTAACTAGAAGAGTATGAATTATGCTTTTGCATGGAATTCAAGCGCAAGAAGTTAGATTGCAATATAGGCAGACAGAAAGAGACTTGCAGAGGGTCCTCAGCTCCTCTTCCAGATGAGTGAGCACCATTTCCAACTGCCTGTTTGCTTCTGGACACGTTTTGCTTCTGGGCACATTTCCCAGGGCTCCTTTGAGCACAAGGTGTTCACATCCTGCTAAGGAGAGGAAAGGATTTTAAAAGTAGATAAAAGGGAAAAGACCACTCCTGTCACACAGGTGTTCCCTAACACCTTTTGCCTGTCTTTTTTGGTCAGTGTGTAGTAATTAGTATATCCTAAAGACCTTTTTAATGGGTAAGATTTAAAGGTATGAACTGGCAGACTTCGTGTATTATAAATTCTGCATGTTTCCTTCAACATTCTAAAAATATATGATTCAGGAAGATTTTCATGGCATTTTTTGTTGTTGGTGTTTATGAAAAAGAGTCAATCAATGCAATGAAAGATTTACAGAAAAGGAAAACCATACTAAACACAGCAAAAAATGAGCAGTTATTTTGAAGTTATTTATAAGTCTGGAGATTGATATTGAAATTGTTTTTTCCCTTACCAACTTGCCAGTGAAACTTTTCTTGTCACACAGCTGAAGGATGTCTGTTTTTGTCTACAAAGCCCAGCAGTGATTCTTGTCCCTTTAGATAGATGTGTTCTTGCTGTGCTAAATGGTCCTTCAATACTTCTGGTGCCCCTGGTTCAGCTCAAATCCCAGGGGAAGAGACCACAGGGCAGAAAATAGACCACTGAGTAATTTTCTACTCTGTATATAAAGGAGCTGTGGAGAATCAGGCTTGCTGCTGAAGATATTGCAACCTTTTAAGCTGGCTTCATATCCTGATTCTTCTGCATGATTTTTGCTTCTTTTCCTTCAGCATGGAGAGTCTGTTCTAGATCCTCAAACTAGACACAAAATTATATTTGCTTATTTTTCTGAGAGACCTTGAGCCCATTTTGTTTACATAGAATACTTAATTCTCATGCTGCCATTTCAAGCTATTAAGGGTGAAAGGTCTATCACTTTACAGAGGTGGAAAATTAATCCATTCCTAGCTGGAAAGAGCAGATTGATAAGCAGGGTTGGGTTAGGATCAGAATAGGAGGTAAAAAATAATGACCATCTCTGTTTTTCAAATCAAGATCAGAGTCAAAATTCCAGAAAATTTATCATGACATGATGCAAAAGTCCAAGGGATGGGAGAAAGAAAAAGACAATCAAATGTCATCAATTTAATAGGTAAAATATCTGTAAGACATCTGGGAACAGTATCACTGGAACCAAGTCAGATGTTTAAAAAAAGCAGATTGCAGAAAAAGAACAACAATCATGGTTTTTTGGGAGATATTGGCTGTTTTTCAAAAGAAGCACTGTGTTGACACCTCAGTTTTGTGCTTTTCTGCTCACAAATTGTTGTTGAAATGGTCTGTTTATAATGATACATCATTCCAGCTCTCTGCATTTGCCTACCAGCTTCATTTCAGAGTGTCTGAATTACCATTTCAAGTACTGTCTATAAAATTCCTGAGGAATTTACAGTTAAAAGTGAGCAAAAGATCATCTGCCAAGTATAATAGAACTGAAGTGATGTGTAACAAATTCACTTGCATGGGGATTGCATTTCTGAAAGGACTTCAGTTCTGGCTTTGAGTACACAGAATGGAATTCCACAAAGGAAAAGAGCAATTTAAAAGTAATCAAAATATTGTGCTTGGTTTTGACTACAATAATGTAAACTTTCATCATGAGATTAAGGTGAAAAACTGAAAATGCCTCGAAACTCTGTCCCCTCCTGACAAAAAATGATCTGGCCTCAGGTAGTCCATGGCATTTCTCAGCTGCTCTACAGGAACATGATATTCCTGGGCATGATGCCTTCACTATTTAGGAAAAGCCAATTAGTACTGAACACTGGAGCAAAATGAGTCTCTCCATTGCATGTGATGCTTTTCCCTCAGGGAAGAGAATGAAAGAGAAACAATGTGTGACGGTACAGTCATGTTGCTTAATGCACTCCTGGAAGAAACCCAGCCATTGTTGTGAACAGGCTTGTTTAAAGCCTATGAGGAACAGATTTGGGTGCTTCACTAGAAAAAAAAAATAGAGAGAGAAAGAGAGAGAGAGAGAGAGGAAGGGATGATGTATGAAATCAGGTTTTATGTTTGGTTTTCATTTTTGTTGTTCTTGTTTGATTGTGGGTGTTAGGTTTGTTGTGTGTATTTTTTGTTGTGAAATCAGAATAATTTCATTAAATACTTTGCAGGAAGGAAGTTCCTAAATACTGATTCACATGAACAAGCAGATATAATGAGCACCTTTTTTTTTCTGTATATGAATTAAATAGTCTCATCCAGTACAAAATTAGCACCAGTTTTCTTCTTGACAGAAGTTGGTTGCAATTAGGATTTTCTGGGATAATTAGCAGCCTGCAGTGGTTGTAGCTGCAGGGTTGTGAGGGAAGCAAAACAGATTATAAGCAAAAAATAGAGTGTCATAGGCTAAATCTCCAAAATGGAGCCTACATTCTGGTGAAAGCATTCCATCCCTGGTAGTGCCCAAGGCCTGATTGGACAGGGCTGGGAGAAACCTGGGATAGTGGAAGGTGTCCCTACCAGTGGCAGGGAGGATTGGAATGAGGTGGTGCTTAGAGCTTCTTTCAATCCAGACCATCCTGTGATTCTGCGATTCTAAGATTCTATGACTCTATGATTTTTTGATGATTCTGTATTAGAAAAAGAAGTGTTAATCATTCATTTTATTTAGTGATCCTCACACAGAACCTCTCTTTAGCACAGACCATTCCCATATTTAAGTACATTGTTTTTATCCTGTTTTATTGGTGTAATGCTGGAAGACTGTTTTTATAGCATGTCATCTGTGACCATATAGTACCAAAATTCGAGCTGGGGAATATTTTTAACTTGTTTTTACCTCATTTTTTCCATGTGCAATATTTTACCTTTGTCTTGAATCATAGGATTCCTTTTACACTGATACCGTTCAGTGGTGGACTTGACATTTTTAGGTTAATGGTTCAACTCAATCGTGTTAAAGAGCTTTTCCTACCTAAAAGATTCTATGGCTCCTATGATTCTACGCCTTGCCCACAAAGTAAAAACATATGTAAAACTTGTGTTTTCAAGTGCCAGATTTGCAAATCAGGAGGTGAAAATGTCTGCACCTTGATGCAAGCCATTTTAATTTTGCAGTTTCTTAACAATGATTACATCTATTCCATGGCAAAACACCCATTCCCTTCACTTGGTGGTATCAGTAGCATTCCTCTAATCCTCAAGGGGCTGGCACAGATAAAATCCTACTGCACTACTCTCAACCATGTCCTATTGGACTGATCTTAACAAGGTCTCTGCAATACAGACACCCCTTACAAGGGAGCAGCTTCAAAGCTGAGACATTCCCACATCACTAGTGAAAAGTTACTGGCTCTCAGTGACTGATCTTGAGGAAAAGAGCCATTTTATGATTCTATGAAAAGAGCAGAAGACCTTTCTGGGCAGGTGAATGAAAGTGTAATTGGAAATCTGGACTCATCGAGTTGTTTGGGTCCAAATGCGTCACGGTCATTATCTTGTCCGAATGACCCCGAGAAAAGTTTGAAAGTCTCTTTTCCCAGCCCGGCGCTTAAAGAAGGAGTCAGGGCTCTTCATTTCTCGGTCTCAAGGTTGTTTATTTTATCTTATCTGTAAAAGATTTTCTCCTGCCCTGCCGTGGTCCATCCAGCAAGACAGTTCCAGACACTCCCCCCGCTCCCGAGGCAGTGTCGTCCTTTTATACTACAAACTACGTACATCATATTTACTTTTAATTTCCAATGTCTATCATCTATGTTAGACAGTGCACTTCTATTCTAAACCAATCCCCAAGTGCCAACATCACTGCAGAAAATGGAAGCCAAGAAGAAGAAGGAGAAAGGCTGGACACACCCAGTTCCCTCCATCTTGCCTCCTGAACCCCCATACCAAAAACCCTAAAATCTACTTTTCCACCCTGTGATAACTTCACTAATATTCTACTTAAATTGTTTTGGCTTGCTGATCTTCATACACGGTTGGTAATTTGCTCCACAGGCCATAATCAAAACCACAGGCATTTTGGGCTCTGTGCCAGGGTCTCTGAGACCCCAGGCAGGGTCTGGGCTGCTCAGGACAGCCAGAGGGATGTCCTGGATCCCGACACAAATGGACCTCAAAGATCATCTCGTTTCAACCCCATGCCAGAGACAGAGGCACCTTCCACTAGACCAGCTTGCTCCAAGGCCTATCCAACCCTTCCAGGGGTGGGACATCTACAATTTCTCCAGGCAAGCCATCTCAGCGGCTCACCACCCACAGAGTGAAGAACTTCTTTCAAATATCCAATCATATACTACCCTTTTACAGTCTGAAGACATTCTCCCTTACTCTATCACTCCACCCTCTTGTCAAAAGTGTCTTTCCAGCTCTTTTAGAAGCCTTTTAGGTATTGGAAGGGTCTCTAAGCTCTCTGCATCCTCCTCTTCTCCAGGGTGAACAGCCACAATTCCCTCAGGCTGCCCCCAGCCCTCTGGGCATCCTTGTGGCCTCCTCTGGACTCACACCAACAGGTCAATGTCCTTCTTGTGATGGGAACCTCAGAGCTTGATGCTGTTCTCCGGCTGGGGTCTTATAGAGAATCACTTTCCTTGACCTGCTGGTCAGGTTTCTTAATATTTATGTATATATTTTATGTATTATCTCATATCCCTGTATATAACATTCTTCTGAGCAGTCTGATAGTGTATCTGTGTTGTTTCTGAGCCTGCTCAGCTGGGGCAGATACTGATCTCTGCAGATCAGATACAGGGGGGTGACAAGCCTGGAGGCTGCTGCCACCGTCCCCTGCCCACAGCTCCTGAACCCTTTAGTTACATGGAGGAAGGGAAGAGGATTGGTTTGGCGTTCACTGAGATTAGTGGGCTTGTGAGGTTTATTTCTGAGTGCAGAAGCGGGTCTGTGTTGATGCACAGCCCCTCAGGGAAGGAGGGCGAGCCGGCACAGAGAGCGGGGCTCAGCACGGAGGATGCAGCAGATGCTCGGTGCCATCTAGTGGGGTGAAACCACGGAACACCGGGAAGGCTGAACAAAAAAAAACAGAAGTGCCTGATCTCGCAGGTTATTTCACGGACTTTTGCTCACGACAATTTATATTTCTCTGCAGGGCAGAAAGCCACGCTCCTGGATGCATAAATACATACTCATAACACGCACGTCAGCACAGCAGAGTTTAGTGCCGTGGCAGAGCTGGTTTTCTCACTGAGAGCATCCACTGCCTCTTATCTTGCAGCTCCAGCTCTAAAGTGTGGGGTTCTGCAGTGGTGAGCAGCAAGGATTTCTACCTGCTATGCCTTTTTTGCTTCCTGGGAACTAAGATTAAAAGGGAAAGAATAAAAGAGAATTAAATTATTTGTGTGGCTGTGAGGAAAGGCTTGAGAGAGTTTGGATTGTTGAGAGGGGAGAAGGCTCCAGAGTGACCTAATTGTGGCCTTCCAGTACCTGAAAGGGCTACAGGAAAGTCAGAAAGAGGCTTTTGAAAGGGCTTGAAATGGTAAGTGAAGACAGAAATGGCTTTAAGCTGACAGAGAGAGGTTTAGATTAGATATTAGGAAGAAATTCTGTACTGTGAGGGTGGTGAGGCCCTGGCACAGGATTCCCAGAGAAGCTGCCTCATCCCTAGAAGTGTCCAAGGCCAGGTTGGATGGGGATTGGAGCAACCTGGGACAGTGGAAGGTGTCCCTCCCTGTGACAGGGAGATGGAACAAGATGAGCTTTAGGTCCCATCCAACCAAACCATCCTGTGATTCTATAAATCATAGCCTGAGATTTCTGGGAAACCATAGCATTACACAGTGTCTAGCCAATAATTATTATATAAATGCCTCTTGCTCTGAGCCTCTCTCTAATAGGGCACTGCAGTGCAGTCATGTATAAAACAGAGGAAAATCAGAAACTCTAATTTATGTCCCATTTGAAATGATCAGTAAAGCTGGAGGAAAACAGGAACACTGGTATGGTTGCTAAAGGTCTATGGAAGAGTCAAAATCTACTCAGTATTATCCTGGCCAACAAAACACACTGAACTGAGGTATATCCCTTTCTGAATAGTTACTGGAATTACTACAGGAATTCACAGGTCTATTAACCAAAAGCAAAGAGGCAGAGTGAGCATACCTTCTTTCCAAAATTGAAAGGATTATTTACCATGTTTTTCTTAACCTCGCCTGTAGGAAACAGAAGTCCCATTTCCAAAAATGTCACCTGGGGGAAAAAGTATTGCTAAATGCATCCCAAAACATTTCTCTTGCACCGTACTTTTTGAATTTTGTGTCATGTTTTCCAGCTGGCTCACTATGGTATTTTCCAATAAATTTTATTATGATTTATTTTCACCAAACTTAGATCAGCCATGCTGATATAGAATTACAATTTCACTTTGCAATTCCTTTGAAGATAAAAAACAACTAGGAAAAAGCTTTAACAGATCCACTTTATCAAATATTTCTTTTTATTCTTAAATCAATAATAATCATTATAATTTTTTTTGAGTTTCAGAAAATACTATCTGCATTCATAACCCCAATTAATTTCTGTTCCTCTGACCTGTTACTAGCAACATTTCTGACCTAAAAGGAGTAATTCTACTTTCTGCAGTCAGAACTCTTACTGACTGCCTGCCTGCCTCTGTTGGGATTCCATTTCTGAGCCCATTCAAATCAGTCTCTCAGAAAGCTCTTTTTAAGCTTGTCTCAAATAGGGTCAGGTTGCAAGATTGACCAAGATACTCAAAAAGCTGACAGAAGTGATTGATTTTTTTGTTTTGCTTTGTTTTGTTTTGTTTTGTTTTGTTTTTCTTTTACTGTTTCATTTTCTTTTGGGTTTTTTTTTGTCTGTTTGTTTGTTGTTTTTCTTTTTGTGTTTTTTTTTCTTCCCATTATCATTTAAAAAATTGGAACCACCCTAAGAGTCATAAAAATTCTGAGGCTTGATAAACTTCTGCAAGTTACCCATGAGATGTCTTTTTTGTACCCTAGAAATCTGAAAGGTTTTCTCATTCTTCAGAAGCCTTGCTCTCAAAAAACATCCACCTGTAGCTGAGGAACTGGAATTCAGCCAAAGGCAATTAAAGAAATCCAGTCATCTGCCAAAGCAAATGAAGCAAATGGAACCATGTTGGGGCTCAGAGTCCAGCAAGATATTTAGAGGTAGTAATCTCTCCTATTAGAAAAAAATTAAAAAAAAAAAAAAAAGAATAGAAGTTTTTCCGGTTTTCTGTGGTCAGATAGCTGAAATGCCAGAAAATGAGTGTTATTTCTCAAACTGAGGCACAGGGCCATGCCTGACAGCTCCTGATGACTGACACGGCCCTTTCTTTGTTCAGCAGTCTGTGCCCTGAGAATTTCATTGCTGTACATCCCACTGTTGTGTTCAGGGAGGTAATTAAAGAACCAGGGTCTGGTTGAGCCAGAGAAATGAGGAGTGAGTGCACGAATCTTCTTCAGAATTCCAGAGGGACCCCCAGGGTAGGGAGAGATTCATGTGCCAGATTTTCTGCCTGCCATCTTCATGTGTTTTCTTTGGACACAGTTTGATCAATAAGTGAATGAATACCTCTGTGACTCCTTTTGCAGGTAAATCAGTGAAATCCTGGGTTACACTTCCTCTTGCACAAACTCTGACCATAACATATTTGTGCTGCTTGAAAAATGATGTTGGGGAGTTTCACCAACCTGTGGTTTAGTGGGTAAGATGAAGTCTGAGGAAGTGAAACTTTATCTGAGTGCATATTTCAATCCTTGTTTTCAAACAAATTCACTTAAAAACTAAAAAAAACACGCAAAAATCAAAACCTAAACAAAAAAAAAACCCACACAAAAACAACAACAACAAAAAAATCCTCCCCCAAAAATCTCCCAACAAAAACAAAACCACCCAAACCTCAGAAAAAAGCCCACAAGAACCCCAAGCAACAGCAACAACAAAAGACAACAATCCCAAGACAACAACAAAATCTTAAACAAACAAACAAGCCCAGAATACCCCAAAACCAAACCCCACTGCCTGTTGTTAAATCTCACTCCCTATATTAGGAATACTCTGACCAAGATTATGGAGCAGGGCACATGATGCCAACTCTATGAATATTTACTGTTTATTTACAAGTGTTATAGAGAGCAACATTAGTAAATAGGTGTTTTCTATGGGCAGATTTTCTTGGAAACATTGGGATGTAGATCATTGGGATCTTTCCCAGATTTTCTGGGAAACAGAAATGACAGAGTTTAAGGATCTTTAGAAAGTTATTTTAATAATGTAATTTTCAAAACTTGTTACTCCGAATTTTATAAAGAGTCTTTGCTGAGTCTTGCTTTTCAGAATGTTTTGGTGTTCATTTTTTTTTTTTTGGTCTGGTTTTCAAACTAGCTTTGAACAACTTGGATGCTGAATGCTCCAGAATAACACTCTACAGCCATCAGGATAAATTCTTGTACACCTGCTGTATCCTTTGAAGTCCAGTCGCAATTGGTGGGATGGAATGAATTCCTGGTCCAGGCGGGACGCACAATTTTCTGTGGATTAATGACGTGTGTGGGAATTATTGCTATTCATCACGGTGCTGAGTGCTTTGCAACAAGGCATTGCAGTGCCTCTCTTCACAAATCTGCAGCTACGTGGAATCCCATTAACATCTCTGGGCTGAGAGATCTGGCCAGGCTGTGCAAAGAGCTCGAGTGCAAGGAGGAGGATTTACCCCTGCTCGCACTGAGCATGGCAGCAAGGACCACCACCAAGGCAGGTGCTTTTATCTCTGAGCTTATAAATAAGGTAAGGTGCACATGAAAGACAACGACAGCCAATGAGGCAAAAGACACTGCAAAAGATGCTGTGAGTAAAAGAGAAAAAGAAAAAGGGAAAGAAAAAAAACCCTCCCGTGTGTGTGTCAGCTCAGTCTGCAGGTGGCTGCATGTCTCATCCAAACCTGCAGGTGTTTCTCTCAGAACTCTGGCACCCACAGTCTTTCCTAAGGGCCTCTGCCTTAATCAGAGCAGGAGGAAAAATCCAAGATGAGTATCACTACTTATTGAACTCCGCAAGAGGGAAAAAAAAAAAATAAAGCAAATTTGTTTAAAAGTGAAGTATAAATGGAGCACAGATGAAATGCACCATCTGTCCGCAAATTAGGAAGAAAAAAGTTTTATTGCTGAAAGCAGGCACTTTTTGGTTTTGTCCAAAACATTATTACTGAAAAATAAAAACATAGAAATGCATATTTCAGTTGATCAAAATGTTTGGGAAATAAACATCTGTTCTGCTGAACTCTTTGAGGCAAAAATATTTTTTAAATTTTTTTTGTTTTGAAAAGAATCCTAATTTTGCTTTGACATGCATATTCAAGTGAAATATTCTAATTATCAGTTGGAATTATGTTGTCTCCGAAATTGCATTTCTATTTTTAATTTATTTCCATAGCGTTTGGAAATTAAATAGGAAAAGTTGGCCCTAGATGAAATGAAACATCCTATTAGGATAAAGAATTTTAAAAAGTAATTTAAAACTTTGTGACAAAAAAAATAAAAGAGGAATTATTCAAAATTTCACTCTCTACCTTAGCAACATCTCTGACTGAATGTTTACTTCCTGTGTTTCATTTTAACACACCTCTTCTTTCACAAAAACAAAAAAAAAATACCAACCCCGCCACCCAAAAAAAAAAGGAAAACCACAATTTTTTTCAAAATCAAGTATGAGAGGTAGAATAAACCCCAAACTCTTAGGATTCATGTGTATAAAGCACCTGACTTCTAATGTCATTCCCTTAATGTTTTCTACCATAAAAAGAATAATTTTCCTACCCATGTAGTTATAGAACCATAGGACCATTAGGTTGGAACAGATCACTGAGTCCAACACATTCCACTGTTCTGAAATTTACACTGCAGTAAATTTCCCTCAGACATCCTTATTCACATAGGAGTAGAGCCAGTGAACCTCTAAATCACAGCAAACCTTTGTCTTATAAGTGAATACTGGGACCTGAGTAATGGGAAAAGAAAGTATAAGCCTCTGCAAACTCCCACTCCAAAAAATTTGGGCTGAAAGGTTTCTAACAGTGTAGCCCTTGGGAAGAGACAGAGTTTGATTGTTGTGGTGGCCTTCATATGTCCAAGCGTACACTACAATAAAAGACCAGAAAGTTCCAACAGCAAACTCAAAAAAATGAAGATATTGCACTTCTAAAGTCTTCTACAGTGTTACATGCTCATCTCAGTGGAATGCAGAATAATCCTAGTCACAGAGGAGACAGAGGAGGCAAAAGAAGCTCTCAAAATGTACCTTTGAAAGACAGAAAAAGAATATAAAATTATATTTTATAAAATACACTAATATTTTTTTATTTTTAAAAAACCCTAATTTATTTTTTTTAATTTTTCATCACCAGGTAGCAATATTTGCAATATAAGAGGGGAGTGAGCTATAAAAGTGATATTAAGATTTTTTCTTTTAAAACATCAGAGATCCTGAGACAATCTACATCTTCTAATTAACTAGAGCTTTCTATGGCTTCACAATAAAATAAACCAGAGAAATGTTGCTTAACTCATCCGTAAAATTATCCAGATCCAAGCTTTCAGATTGTGTGCTGTTTCAGCTCCCACTTTAATAAAAATATAGATGAAAAAATCAGTTAAGGTTTGGCAAACGTCTGGCTCTGTCCTCCCACCCACACAACTTCTCAGGCACAGAAGATCTTTTAATCCTGCCAGTTCAAAAAATCAGAACATTCAGGCTTCTGCTAGGAACATTCAATCCTGCTCTTATCAGGGCTTCTGATACAAGGAGTTTTCATAACAGTAAATGCATCCCACATGCTTCAGAACTGTCCCTGAGAGCACAAAGTGCAGACAGCCGCTGCTGCTGCCTTCAATTACACCCCTGCCCTTGGGGTCTGAAGTGAGGGGTGGTCTTCTCTTTGGCTTCTGCTAACTCCACAGCTTGTCCCTGGAGGAACTCTTCCTTAGATATCTGTCTCCTGTATGTGAAGAAGATATGCTCTAAATAGGCCAGTGTCAGCTTTAAAATTTAGAAAATAGCCAGGGCCAGGTGCGAGATTGTCCCTTTTTCATGGTGGTTTAAGCTACAGGATGAATGGAAGAAGAATTTGTGTGGCAGAGCAGAGTGGCATCAACATGAGCAAAAATAAATCTTGAAGAGTCTGTCTAATTTGGCAGCTTCAGCAGAGCTCTCCTTTCAGCATGGTGTCCTCATGACCAGGAAAAATTGAATTCTGGTTTTCCAGGGCTTCATACATTGTGTCTACTGCAACTTTCAGGTGAAGTCCTCCTGGGAAGTCTCAAGGGGGAGAGCTCTGTGCCATGGGGAAAGTCTCTGTGCTGCATTCACAGTATGGTTAAGGTTTAAAGGACCTTGAAGCTCATCTCATTCCCCCCCTCATTCCACCTTCCACTAGACCAGGTCGCTCCAAGTCCCATCCAGCCTGTCCTTGAACACTTCCAGGGATAGGAAGTCTACAACATAGTCTATAACTAGTTAGGAATAGATAGATTTGGTGAGCTTATTTCTCCTTTTCTGAGACTTTATTGATACATTCCTTTATTCAAATATTTTATTAAATGCTTAAACTTTCTTCCAGGAGCAGAGATGCAATTTTATGTTTTTCACACTGCCCTTTCTTCTTCCAAAAAGATTCAGCTTCACAGCACCCTTCTGGATTTGAGTAATGACATGAAATGGGGTTTGGGTTTGATCCCAAAAAAATGAGACATAAATCGTTGGGAATCAAAAATCTACTTCAATTTGAAATGAAAACATCTGATAATCCTCCCATTTAGTATGTACATGTCTGTTTCTATTTTTGTAGTAGATGTGTGAGCTTTACTCTTGAACAAATTCATAATAATTTCTAACAGATCACTAGTAATATTCCTTAGAAACTCAAATAAAGTAACTCAGCAATTAAAAATAAAAATAAATAGATGTAATTAAATGAGAAATGGTGGTGTATTTTCACTATTTTGAACCTCTTACATGTCTGTTTTTCAACTATTGAATGAAATTAATAGTTGCATTTAAATAAGAGCAGTAAGTTTTAACACAGAACACCACTTCAACTTTTGTACTTTTTTGCGGGAGGGAATTCAGGCCCTTTTTTCTTTTTCTTCCCTGCAGTGAGAAAAGAAGAAAGGAAAATTCAGAAGGCTTGAAAAAGAGAATGAAGAGGAAGAACTTCTTTAGCAGGAAATTACATCATAAGAATTAAATGTTATATACAAAACCTGTGTAAAAGTGTTATATAAAACAATAGCCATATAAAGTAAAAGCTACATTTTTCATTTTCTTGATTTTGGTGCTTTGTGATGTTATTATATATGTGTAGGCATATATATTAGTGAGGTGTGGTGAAAATTTTGGTCTTTGCTGCCAAGTGTCTTTGTCATGAAGAAGAGGAACTCCTACAAACACAGACTGGCTTCAGAGTTCAGGGCAGGGAAAGATAAAGAAGGAGAGAAGGAAAGGTGGGCTAGTTTTACAGTATTAGAGAAGGAAGAAATGATGCTGACAGCCTCAGCTGGGGACCTGCACTAGGACAGGGGTGAGCAGAATCACAGAATTTGTGAGGAGCTTTCCTGTCCAGCGACCAAACACAGGAACAGATTGCACAGAGAGGCTGGGGAGTCTGCCTCGCTGGAGACATTCCAGAACTGCCCAGATTCAACCCTGCACAATGTGTTCATGGACAGCCCTGCTTGTGCAAGGGTGTTGGATCCACTGAGACCCCCTCCGAGCTCAGCTGCTGAAGGGGAAACTAGAATGCATTTTTCTGTGATAAAAAATCTGTGATGCATCAGCAACATCTGAGAATAAATAAGATGAGAAAATCTCCACATGTCCTGGCTCTGTTTTTACTGAGTATTTGTCACAAAAGACTAACAGGGAGGTTGGAATTATCAAGGAATTTCATGGCAAAGGGAAATGTGAGAAATTCAGAAATGTGGCTTATTTCTGTAAGGATTCAAGGAATAGTGGAGTAGGTTATCCTAGGACTAGTTAATAAATAGTTGCAGATGAAAGAATAAAAACAAAATACAGATTAGGAATTTAAAAACAGATTTGCTTTTCTGTTCTCAGAGGAAGTGGGAAGGAGTGCTGCAGTCCACAAGACTGAGGCTTGCCCTTGAAGCTAAAAACTACATCCATCACCATGAGGGCACTATCCTAATCTTCAACCTACCAAAAATGTTGGAATAATATTGGGTTAAGAAGGTCACCAAAATAGTCTAGTTTACCTGGTAGAAGATACACACACCAAAACAAAACCCCCAAAAAACCCCCCAAAAATCAAAAACCAAACCAAAACAAAAACAAAACTACCAGCTCTGAAAGCTGGTGTTGTATTGTGAGGGGAAAAAAATTAAAGAGAGACAAACAGTTCTTAGGTAGGAATGAGAGACTGGACAAAGGATTGAGATAGGGTTTGAGGATTTTTTTTTGGCATAAACCAGAATAATGTGTTCACTCCACTTGTGGTACGCCAGTAGCACCAACCTCTCTTTGTAATTCATGGCCTCTCATTTTAACTCATAATGTGTCTCCAATAGTGAGGTGCACAGAGGTCAGTCTGAACTCTCCATCCCTCTTATCTTTTGATTAGCTACATTCCCCTGCCCTCTTTAAACAAACCATTGCTCAGATATGATAAATAACAGCTCTCCATACCTATAAACTTTTGACTCGAAGACCCCATCTGGGTCTGTTTAGCAACATTGCTTCTCTGGTTGTAAGGCCTGCTAATAATTTGGACCAGGAATGTAAGCAGATAGACAAGAGAGGTTATATTTTGTCTGTAAAGCTTACATACATAGGGTAAAACATATTGAGAACATAGAACTTTGGGGAATAAAATGAGTCTGAGATAAAAACCAAATGTTTCATAGCTCTTGTCTCCTGTGTGCCAGTAACAAGCCCTATTCACTAGCTGTGGATTCAAAAGATGGATTAGGGTTTGGACCACTTCACGACTGAGCATTTATAGACCATTTAATCCAAAGTGCCTTGGAGTTCCAGTTGAAGAAGCTGCAAAATTTTGAAATAAGAGTCATCACAGTACACACAGCCTCAGTCTTCTCCTACTGTGTTTCACCCTGGGACTGAACCCTGGGCCTCTGAAATGTTCTCAAAGGTCAGGACATAGCAATCATTTTGTGGTGAGTCCTCTGAGGTTATGAATGCTGCCCATGCCAGTTAATTTCAGCTCTATTCATTCACACAGTGTCAATATAAGTCCCAAAACATCCATCAGTTGAAAAGTCATTTTTGTCAAGATCAAAAATTATCTTTGCAACAAAACTCCTCAGAGCATTCTTATGAAGGGAAAAGACTGAGATTTAAGTCACTGTTTCCAATCAGAGGGAACCGAACCTGTTGAAGTAGGCATGAAATGTGTCTGTTCTCTTTGTTGAAGAGCAAAAGAAAATTCTCTAAAAGTGAATCTCATCATTTCGCAGACAGAAATTTCCTTTTTTTTGGCAGACCTGCTAATAGTTTGCTTTCACACTGGACAGCTGGCAGTCATCAGTGGCAATTAAATCACAATTAGAGCAGAAGCAATTTCCAAATTCTACAATATTTTTTTTTTTTTGTAAATGCTCCCTAATCTCAGGAAAACAATAAATAGAAGAAACAGCTTTCAGCTTTTAATATACCCTCTCCAGAAGATCAAAATAGTTAGCATCACCAGACAACAGCCCATCATGTCCAAACAATAACCACATAAAAATGCAGTAAGGAAAATAATTTGAAATGTGATCCAGTGATCACTGGACTCATCTTTCCAAGATAATTTGGAAATATACCAAAGCTTTTCTATTTGTTTTCTAAATCACAGTCTATTTGCAAGTCTGATTACACAAAATGTTGTGTGCTGTGTTTCTGAATGATTGTATTTATTTTTTTTAAATTGGACAGAAAATAATTTTGGTGGGTCTTTTTCCATATAGGACGTGATGTAACTCGAATAAGAGTTCACAGCCCTAGTGACAGTGGGGGACTGAACACTACCAAAAACCGCATAGATTATCAGGCAACTAAGATATTTGCAGAGAAGATGAGGGTAAAAGAGCTTTAGCAGTATTGAGAAGAAAATGGATTAGTCCTGAAATACTGCAGACAAATAAACAACAGTATTTTGTGAGTGGTTTGCAAGTGATATATGCAAGACTGAAGACCTTGCTAACCTAAAACATACCTGTACCTCTAATCCCCATGAGGGATGAAGAGAGCCTCTGACATTTGCCCAGGGCCCCAGCTGCCTTGTGTGGTGCTGCCCATGGTTAATGAGGGTGAAGATGGTTTAGGAGAAGATTGAAGGGGTTCAGTGTGTACAATGTCTTTTATTTAGTCTGAAATTAAAGGGTTCTCTTGTAGATGTAAAAGCCATCAGAATGAGAAAAATAGAATTTTAGGGAAAGGATTTTCTATGGAGATCACGGTAGGATATGAGGTCAGCTACAGTAAGATGCAGAAGTTAAAAAGACATTTCCATACAGATTTAAGGGGAAACTTATGTTCAATAAGATGATTTTTACTTTTGTTTCAACAGGAAAAGATGTCCTAGAGACTAAACAAACAAGGAAGTCAACACAATATGGCAAAACCCAGAGACAATTTAACTTCCAGCATCAAAAGCTGAAACAGATAAAGGGGGAATGAAGAGTCTGAGGTCTGACCCGAGCTCCTGGGGAGTGTGTAAGTATTGTCTGTGAAAGTACAAATAGAATGGCTGTGAAAAGTCTGGAGTTTTGTTCAAACTTCAATCACTACTGGTGCTCTGCAATAGTAGCTCTGTGTGAGAAATATATGCCTAAAGAAGACAGCATTAAAATTAGAAGACAAACTGATGCTGAAGCAAGTTCAGGATTTTCTGATGCCACAAACTGGATTATCTATTATGATTTTGTTTGCCTAATCAGAACATGCCAATCAGTGCAATGTCTTAAATGTGAGGCAAAAATAATCCTTTCATTTACTATCATCAACATGATGAATAGATTCAGAATACTTTGATACAGCAATGCCCATAATCCTGTATAACAGTAATATTTTCTTTATGCAATGAAAGCTTCATGTCTAAAACTCAGACAGCAGACAGGAATGTTGCGAAACTGCTTACAGCAGGATTGCTCTACAGATGTGATGGTTTCCAGAAATAAGGGGTTTCAAGAAATAAGGTCCTCTTTTGGAAGGGGATCTGGATCTTTATTTTGCCAGTATATGTATTTAGGGAGGAAAATGACAGCTTTTAATTGTGAAAGTCCCAATTAAACTAAAGTTAAATTAACTCCCCTTTATGCATGGGGAGTTTGTACAATAATTTGCTTCTTTTGTTTTAATAGTTAAAGAAAGTTTAAAAAGCTTTCGGTTTTACAATAAAAAAATTAACAAGTTATAGGAAAAATTTAAAATTTGCCACGTGTTCAGGATTTGTACTCTTTGGTCTGTATTTTCCAAATATTTGTATTATGGGATTCAGTTTTTCCTAGGACAATCTTCACTTTTGCCAACAGATGGGAGTAGAGTCAAGGAAATAGTGAGCTATTTCCTAGGCTGGTGTTAGCATGTGGTTCATGGCACTAAGACATGCCTCAAAGAAAAGGAAGATATAAGATAGTCTATAAGATACTCACTGCAAAAAGAAGATAAAATACTACATTAAGAGTGTGAGGGAGAAATTTCCTGAATAAATTCTTAAAAGATGGGTCTCAGAGAAAATTCACAAAATAATATTTTCAACATAGTCTGATTTTTTGACCTTGGCTTCCTGAATTGAGTCTTGTGCTGTCACACAGTGTCCATCATCTTATTGAGCAGCATTAAGGAGGAAGAAAGCACAGAACTCTCCATCTGCCACTGAAGGGATGATACATGAGCACAGAGTAACCACCAAGGTCGCCCAACCTGACTGACCAATTCCTCCAGTGATGACCAGAGAGAAAGTGACCTTGTGTTAAAAGCTTTTAATTACAGCAAACAAAACCACTTATACTCTTTTCAGGTGAATAGAATACATATTTTCTTTTCTTTTCAGGTGAATGCATTTTCTGCTGCATCTCTTTGAGTGATGAATAGTTTCTAGTCTAAATAAAAGTTTGGGGAAACACATGTTTATAAACAGCTTTTATTACTAGAAAATTTGCAAACTTTGGTGCATCTTTATAGAAAAATGTGTTTTTTGGCTAGGCACAGAGCAGAACACCAGAGCCTTCAATATCCTCACACAGATTTAACTGCCCTGTCTTTTAATTCCTGGGTCAATGTCTATTCCCATTTCCATTACATGCCCTAAAATTTGGAGCACTCTCTTGTGGTGCTTGAATTTCTCCACTGACTACAGAGACAGGGTGGTCAGATGCACACCTAATTTGGGCATCCCAAGTACCTGGTAGGAGGGGATTGGGTCACAAGGATGTAATCTTGACAAGTGAATTGATAAAGATTTTATCAGAATGTATCTGAGGAATAATTTAAATTATTTTCATTTCAGAAGCTGGAAATCTTTCAAATCACTTATAAAGTCCATTTGTCTTAAAACTGCCATGTCTAAACATGAATGAAAAGTAGAAATTTCAGGCTTGTGTTATCTGACACATGCTTAACTATTTAATTCCTTCATGAAATTGCAAACTTAAATAAATTTTTATCAGTTTTATTGACAAATCTAACACTTTCCCTCAAAATATTTTGATTTAATTGAATCAACAATTCCTGGTGAAAAGTATTTAAGTATGTCCCTGTCAGAAATCACTCAAGTGTCTGTTATATCTGCATGAAAGGACTTACATCAGCACCAGATTACAGTAATGCATCAGGAACCTGTTCCAACACCGAGGAGTTTCCAGTGAGAGACAGTGAAATAATTCACGTCCCTGGCACATCATGAAGCTGTGTAGTGAGTTGGTGCCCTCTTTGAGGAAGAGGCCAGGACATCAGAATTATCAGAATTATCCCCTTCAGTCCCTCTGGAAAACACCTGGGAGGATCATGGCCGCAAGCAATGACCAGAATTTCCACTTTGCCTCCTTGCATGAGGTGATCTCAACTGAACAAATTGTAAAATATAGAAACACAAGTGAACATGTCTAAAGTTAAGGTCACCATCATGGATCATTACCCTTTTTTTTACTCCTGTCATTGAGCAAGAATGCCAGAGATCTGTCCTTACTTCTCAGAATGAATACAGTGACTCTTAAATTTTGTTCCCATAATACAAGTCTGGAATTATTAATATGAAAATCAATTTTTATTAGCAACTACTGAAATTATATTCCTATTTTATTAGCATGTAGTTTTATGAATATATCAGAAAAAAATCCTTCTTCCAGTTAATGATTTCTGTTCCGTGTGGTCTTAATATAAAACTTCCAAATCTCATTAGCAGAACCAGCCATTGAAATGCACAATGTTAATAAAGCACAATGGAAAACTGCTGATACAGTAAGTTTGGAGTACAAATGTGGTAACTTTTATAATCACTGTGGAAAATTGAGTACTGATGGTGTATAGTATTACCTTGACTAATATGGAAAATACCTTGGCAGATGAAAGAGTATAAGAATATACTTTTTATTCTGTGAGTTGAAGCAATCCAATGCTTTGGTGGATCTCTTAGAGACTGAGATTTGATCAGACTTTTGTAAAAATCCACTTCTCAGGTGTGGTCCTTGGATTCAGAGAGATGATCCTGTCAATCCTTTAAGCATATTTTCTTGTTTTTTTTGTTTTTTTTTTTTTTTTCTGAGTATGTTATCTAGGATTTTAGATATAAGATACTTTGTTCCATAGCTTGATTTGTAATCCAAGATTTATCTGGTAATCGGTGGGATTTAACCTCGTTTCAAAAGCTGAAGTCCACAAGCAGAGCTGGTTAATCTGTTTACACAAATATATATTAGCCATATGCACAGCCCTTTGGAGTGATTCCCATGCTATTCCCTAGGTACCAGGAAGGCAAACAGCTGTGATAAGATTACTGAGAGAGGACAAAAATAGAAACTGGGGTGGGAATTAGCTTTGTGCAGTTGGACAAATAAAAGTAGGTAAAAACAAACAAATAAAATGAGACCTAAAACGCCTGGATGTCTACATGTTAGTTTGCTACCAAAAATCAGACTTTAGCCAATGCTGACAGCTTGTTTAATTGTTAGGGTCTCAGGGTCCATTTGTCTGCCCTAATGTGGGCTGGGTTATTCTCAGACTCTGGATTCCACCTTCAGTGGCCAGGCTCTCAGCCCAGATATCCCTGGTGATACCAACCTTCTCCCGGCTAGAAATGAGCAGGCAGAGCACATCACAAAGATAAATGGAAAAAGCGTGGGTGAACACCACACCCTTCCAGGTCTGAAAACAGGTTTGGCTCAAGACAACTCTGGTTTTCTCTCTGCTTACTTTTTTTTTCATAAACTTGCCCATCTGTATGAATTCTCAGTACAAAAGAAGTTCTCTGTGGCATGTTATGTGAGCTGCAAAACAACAGAGCTCTTCCACATTAAGTGATCACTCATTGTAAGATGTAGGATATTGTTGGGCTTTTGGAAATTGTAATTTTCATTGCTGTACCACAGTTTATGCTAAGCCATCTACTCCAGCACAGAGTTGATAAACCCACTGAGTGATGAGCCCTTTGAGATATTGCTGAACCAAGGCTAACAAAGAGAGCCCCAGTGAGAACCTTACATCTCATCACTTTTTATTCTGAGGAGGCAATGCTGTGTGTGGCAGTAGTTCAGTAGTAATTAAACAGGAACTGATATATTATTTCCTTCAGTGAAGTACAGAACCACTTCTTACTAGTACTTCTAATTAGACAGTAGAGAAGGTATCATGAAAAAATAATGACCACTTTGCCAGTCCCTTGTTTCCTGGGCTGGGGAGAGGGAGCAGGAGATTGCAAATGCCATTAAGATATTTCATTTATTTTGCATTTTAAAACTAGAGCAAGAGAAATGCTGTTTGGATGCAATGGCCCACATTTACCAAGTCATGGCATGGCACTTACATGGATTTCACTTGAAGTAGAAGACTTCTGGATTTCAAACTTGAGAAATCTACCTGATAATGTTTGCTTTCAAACCTGAAAAGGTGTCTGGTGCTGTTTCCTAAAAGCAAGCTTCTACAGTATCCAAACAAAACCTGTGAAAGTTCCTTTTATAATTATTAAACAGCATTTACTTTCATAATCGTGTTTTGTAGCAGTCTTGGCTCAGAATATGAGCATGCCTCATCAGCTCTCCTGTCCTACATCATACCTTGAGCAGGTTTTTTTCTGATTAATGGATTAATTTGTTTCCAGGTGAAATGATGACTCTGGCAGAGTGAGATTATCCCTGCTGAAGTCACACAAAGAAAGGTGGTAATATTTTAAACTGGAAACACAAAATTTTCTGGGGTTACCTGACAGGGCCCTGTGTTTCATAAAATCACAGAAGAGTTTGTAAAGGACCATAAAGACCATCTTGTTCCATCCCCTGGTTTGGGCAGGGACACCTTCCACTATCCCAGGGCGCTCCAAGCCCTGTCCAACCTGGTCTTGGACACTTCCAGGGACAGGGCAGCCACAGCTGCTCTGGGAAACACATCTTTGTGACCTTCTTTGTAGATGCTCAAAACTCACCTGGACATGGCTGTGTGCAACCTGTTCTAGGTGAAGCTGCTTTAGCATAGGGGTTGGACTAGATGATTTCCACCCTTCCAATCCCAACCATTCTATGATCTCCACGCTTCCAATCCCTACCAATCTGTGATTCCATATTTCTGTGAAATCTTCTTCATGACCAGCCTGTGGATCTCCATCAGGATTTAGAACCACCTCTGGAACCAGAAGCCTGATTGTGGAAGCTAAACACACCAAGGTTACTAGACCCAAAGAGACAAAAATGGCATCAACTAAGAAATCAATGTATGGGCTATGTGTTCTGAAACTTTGCTCTACCCAACTGTTGAAAATACTCTTCCTAGCCTGAGATATCCCAGGTCTGTTTGTACAGTACATTTACCCACTCAGTGAAGAGTTGTCCCAGTGAAACAGAGCATGGCAGCTATTTTTGCATTGCAGCTGTACTGATACAGAGTGAAAGGGGCAGGAAGAGAATAACAGAGCAAATTTCTCCCCTGAAAATCCCAGGGCAATTTAGCTTTGCAAGTACACTTTCTTACCCTACCCACTCCTGCTAAACCCACCGAGGGAATAAATTCTTTCTTGTGAAAAAGGACAGATCTTCCATGGTGACAAGTTGTTGGAACCCTAGTATTTTGCTCCAGCTGCAAAAACATTTCTAACTATTATTAAATGCTTTACTTTTTTTTTTTTTCTCCTGCCTGTTTGCTTGAGTTTTCCTTCCTCTGTGCCCTTGCATTCCCTTGAGGTTCCCACATGCTATGAATCACTGTCCCTCCTCAAATGAATGCTTTATTATCTTACTTCTTAGTCTGGTATTTTGACAACTTTTCTTTTAATTTTTCTTCTCTTCATATTTTTTCTGTTATTCTTGTTGTTTCTTTCTGAAAATGAATCTATAGTAACTGAGCTCCATCCAACAGAATCCAGCAACTGGTGCCACTAGCACTAAGGAGAGTTATTGAAGCATTTCAGATGTTGAGAATTTTTACTTTCATGCTTTCTGTTTTTAAATATAGGATGAAGAGGTTATTTATTATTTACAGTACGATTTGTTTTATTACCCTTCATTACTCCCAGTGTTGGTAGATGAAGGCTGCAATGCTGGGAAGCCCCAGCATCTTCCTGGAGTACCTATCCTTTTACCATGCATTATAAATTAGATAATGAATTACTAAAGAACCAATCTGTATTTTTCTGAACAAGTTAGACACTGGCGACTCTGCTACTACTCCTAATGCTCTCTTTAAAGACCAAAATGCTGATATGGCCAGGGAAGATTTTCAATAACTCTGCAGCATGCAAACTATGCAAGAGTGACCTCCAGGTCCGAGATAAGCGCAGCATGGCTCCTGCAGAGTCAGACAGAAAATGAAACCTTTTTGTCTCATCTACCTTCAAAACTCACAAGATTCCCATTTTAATAGTTATATTTTATTTATAGAGCAGCTGCCTACAGGGCTAACCCTGGGTGTACCGGACACTTAGTGGAAGAATTTCTTCATCTTTTTTTCTTTCACTTCAATAGGCTTTCAATCTTCCTTTGCTTGCCCTTGTCAAATTTTTTCCCTCAGATCCCACCTCTCCATCACATCTTTTCCAGCCTAGAATCCCCTCAAACCATATCCCAATTTTAGGAAGGAAGTCCTTTATTTAACAAAAATTATGACTTTTAACGTGACAAATTACAAATGCTGAAATTTATGATAGTGCCTTTCCTTTCTCAAAGCATTGGTTTTCAGGGAACAAACTCAGAGCTCCAGTTCCCAGTTTCTGAAGTGCTCTTTGGCATGCACTGTGTTTCTGGGGAAGTGTAAGCTGTGGTATATGCATACCCCAGGACTCACCACATGCCACTTCCATACCTCACTGAGTCATGTGGATGCCCAAGGCTTCTTCTCTTCTCAGCAGTGAAAAATGAAGATATCTTCTTAGGATATTTTATTCAATCCTGAATTCTGATTCAATTCCTGCAAATATGACTTCAGTTCAATAATAGCAGGCCAGAATGGTCAAAATCCCCTGAAAATTTCTTCAGCAGGTAGGATGAACCCTCCTCCAAGGGACCATTTTCTCTCAGCCAGCTTGAGACAACTTAAATTCCTGTTGCACTGTCCAGGAAAAAAATGCACTACAACTTTTCCTTTGCATCTGGTAGTTAGAAGCAACAGAGGGAAAAAAAATCTGAATCTTGCACTATATTTAGCTATTTTTGTTTCACGGTATTATTATTCATAAGACTTTCTTAAATGGGAAATTAATAAGAAAATAATATATTACACTTTTTCTGTCACAGAAATGTGTGAAGGGCTTGGTGGAACACCTCCAACATTCGCCTGAAAACCTCACTGTTTAGTGCTCTTCATTTTAATACCAATTCTCTCCAGAAATTCTTGCTGCAATTAATTCAAGCCATCTAAATTTAAAGCATACTAATTAGGCAGCCAACAAAAGGGAAAGTCTACCCTTCCAGGAAATTAGAGCCTTAAATATAGCTCTCATCATTTAACTATTTGGATTTAAAAGGAAGAAAGGTATTTTGCAGCAGAAGCTTCCTGGGCTGCAGAGATACATGAGCTCAAGCACTCACTATCAAACAGGATAAAGCTCTGTATTAGCCTGGGTGAATAATGTGATTTCTATTACATTTTTACCTTTTTTTCAGCTAAAAATTTTAAGTAGTATTGTAGAAGGTTCAGAACTAACAGAACAATCTGTCTTTTCTTACATAGAACTCATGAATTGAAAAGTGTTGAGTTAGACTGGATATCTTAAATTAAAAAAAAAAAAAAAAAGTCTAAAGGATTCCTGCAGCTTCTGACAAGGGCTCACAAGAGTTATGATGTGCTCCCAAACTATCTAGTAGACTTTTTCAGCACTGCATGTGGCCCATGAAATCCAGTAAATGAATTTCAGAAGATGGTGTAAGATCTCCCATTCCACGGTCTTTGACAAAAAAAGCAGCTCAGGAAATTTAATTTAATCTAATTACAAGTTTCCTCAAAAGAAATCCTAGATTCTTTTCTGATGATTTCTTTTTATCCACTCTGGCCTAAAATAAAACCTTTGAGAACTCAGACTGAAATTAATGATGTTGCAGGCTCTTGCTTGCCCTGTAACACCAGCTGATGAGGCAAGAAGCCAGCTGGAGAACTTGCCCTATGAACTCTTTCTAAACTAGAAAGTTTTCAAATTGCTTGTCCAAGAGGTAAAGGGATAGCTTTTTCCTTTTTCCTCCTTTTTGGGCAGCTCATAGAAATGGACATATGAGGAGCAATTTATATGAAAATTTATTATTTTTTCTTTGTCCTGTCTCCAGCTCCCAAATACAGTCATTCCTTTAGAAAGATGTGAAAAGCTCCATGCTGTCTTAATATGAGTTTCTGGGTGAGTAAAACTTGAGTTTCTGGGTTCGTTTAAAAACTTGAATTGGAGGATGATGTATTGCCATTTTCCTCTCTCCCAATACCACAGTCTTGTCACAATGAGATGAGAGAATATGGTCATCAGGACACAAAATTCAAAGATTCCCTCATTCAAATGGAGTTCGGAATTGAATTCAGGTCAGATAGCACACAGTTATAAAGACAGAGTTGATGTGCACCCTTACAAGGTAATTTCAAGTTGGGTGAATATGTAGTTTATGACCTAACCTCCTCAAGTATTTTTTCTCTTCCTACCATTCCCACAAAAATCTACATTAATCCATACCATTGTTATTCAATCTAAAATGCATTGTTTGAGGAAGTTGATGTGAGCTCTAATTACTTATCTGATGAAGAATACCATTGGAGGTGTCAGATGAATGTCAACCTAGAAGAAATACAAACAACTACCGTTTTAAAGGCTTATTATCTTCTATTCATCCTTTCAAGCTTTGTAATGCTTGAAAATTGCAAGTCATTATGATTGCGATTACTATTAATTAGTTAATAATAATTATTTAGTACTTTTCTATTTGGGCAAATATGTAGCTTTTCTTATGTTTTCTTAAAAATGTTCAGTGACAGACCTGAACAGTGGTTACATTGGATCTTTAGCTGTATATACACAGTATTAGCATTATATATTTTTAACATTCTGATTAAATGACTGAACCATATGTAGGGGCCTGTCAAAGGCACAGTGTGTTTGCACACACATATTGCAGGAAGCACCTCTTCGTTTTCAATTTCAGTAGATAAGTGTGCTGATTGGAGCTGGGGTAGAGTAAATTTCCTTCCCAATGGCTGGTGTGGAGCTGTGTTTTGGGTTTGTGCTGAACACAGGGTGGATGACACAGAGATGTTTTTGTTATTGCTGAGCAGAGCTTGCACAGAGCCAAGGCCTTTGCTGCTTCTTGCAGGGCCAGGCTGGGGAGGGGATGGGGGTGATTGAGAGTTTAGGGGGAGACACAGCCAGGACAGGTGACCCCAAGGGAGCAAAGGGATGCTCCAGACCATGTGACATCATGCTCAGTGTGTAAAGTGGGGAAAAGGAGGAGGAAGGGGGAATGTTTGGAGTGATGGTGATTGCTTTCCCAAGCCACTGTTACATGTGGTGGGTTCTGGCTCTCTGGAGGTGACTGAACACCTGCCTGAACATGGAAAACAGTGAAATAATTCCCTTTTTTTGCACTGCTTGTGCTCATAGCTTTTGCTGTGCCTATTAAACTGCGTTTATCTCAACCCATGAGTTTTCCAGCTTTTACCCTTCCAATTCTCTCCCTGATCCCACTGGTGTGGGAGTGAGCAAATGGCTGCAAGGGTCTGGGGGCTGGATGAGGTTAAACCACAACAGTCAAAAAACCTGGTCATTTTAAACCTTCTTCACATCACAAAAACATCAGAAACACATGTAGGGCTGGCAGATCTGGTCTTCTATTTTGAAGTGCTACATTCACAAAGCAGTGCTGATATTTATTTCTCTGAATTATTTTGAAGTTCTCATAATGTAAGAGCCACACTATTGCAAACAACTTCTGTGTTTTTGAAATATTTCTTGATCATAACCTTTATGGAAAAATCATCCAGACCCCATTACATGCCAGAGACAGTGTCAAGTTTTTTATCTGCTTCTGTGCTTTCCTAAGATTATTCCTGATGTAGGAGTCCTTTGAAATAATTTTAAATTCAGGTGATATAATTTGATATTGCTATAACAAGTTATAATATAACTTGTTGTCAAGTTGTCACTATTAAAAATGGTTTATGATGAGTTGCCTTAAAATCTGTTTAGAGTAAGAACTTTTGTCAACAAGACATTTAAAGCAAAATGGCCACCAAACACCTCATTTTCAACTTGAAGGTTTTCTTTTAATCTTTTCTCCTTTCCTTAAAGGAATCTAGTGATATTAAAACTATCACAAATACTGTGTGTGAGAGAAAAACAAACACCTCTTTTTTTTTTTTTTGGAAACAATTATTTTAAATAGAAATGACATGTGTAAAGAGGAAATTTTGATAGGAAACTTTTCTGTAAGTACTTTTGTATTCTTTGAGTATTTTTAACCTCTGCTTTTTTGTCTACCCATTATCCTGTTGAAACCACTTATTGCTTTGCTATAGAATTTCTATTTATGCCACATCTATGACTTAAAAGACAGATATTCTGTGAAGCAGAGTTATATCAAGCTTCCAATTGCAACAGATCAAGAGAAAATGTGTCTAAAGATGAGATGATTGAAATAGTAAATATTCAGTGACAAAGTCATAAGCCAGTGGTTTAAAATCATTGATGAAATTTATATTGAAACAAATTCTTATTCATGCAAATAATCCAGTAGAGGATGATGGTAAATATGAGTTAATGTCTCATACAAGGAAAATCTAAGTATATCCCATCACAGCTGTTAGAACAGAAAATTGGAATCTAATCATGCTATTGCATTTTTACTTGTTTCTTTTTTTTTCTTTCAGCATTATTTTGGCATTTCCTGCAGTTAGTCTCTGTTGGATCACCTGTTGTTCTTTCAAGTGATACAACTGCTTTACTCCGCTGTGAAGGAACCCATATGCTGTATAATCTGCTTCTCCTTGCTATGGTTCTATCTCAGTTCTTATCTGAGGGATCCAGGAGTCTTATACCCAGGTCTCTCTTAGGCAAGTTGACCTCTGGAAAAAATTTGGGAGCATATGAGCTAGATTTTGGAGTTATTAGGTTTGATTCTTGTGATGCCTATCTTGACTGACAAGCTTAAAATCTTAAAAAATCAACAAAAGAAACAAAATAAACAAAAAAGACTTGTTTTCAAATGTTTACGTAACTTAAAAGCAACAAACAAATAATAACAGTCTTGCCATCTGCTTCATACATTTTAAAGAAATGTTTTTTAGAAAAGGGAAAAATTAATGAGGAAAAAGACGGAAGAATATAAGCCTTGATGATTAAAGTTCATTCTCTGATACCTGTAGACTAAATCTAGTGTGATATGATTGATCCTTAGTTTTATATGCCAAATGGTTCAAGCACAACATTAATTTTACCACAGATATTCCACAAGTGTCAAGTTTCCTATAGAATAGATACAAGAATTGGAATTGGAATGTATAAATTTTTTAATGGACTTGCTCATTTCCCAGTTACTTTCCGTCAAAATGTTTAAATCATATAAACTTTTCTTAATTAATGAAATGAAAGAACTTATTTGCTATCAAAATGTATAAAATTTATTGTTATTAAAAAATATGAAGTAATTATACTACAGTGTAGATTTCTGTTTTAAAACAGCTTGACTATTGGTAAATTCAGGGAAAAAACCCATAATTTGATTCTGGTAGCCAAATTATTACTCCTTAATGACATGATTACAGATTGCCTTTATGACAAGAATGTACAGAATATTTTATAAAACGACTCAGAAAATTAATATTTTGAAAGATTATTGCTATTCATTTGAACAATAAAATCAAATCCAGCTGATTGAAAAAAGGAAACAAGAAAATTCTATGGATAAAATTATAAGCTGTTATATGTTTTCTTTCACTTTTTGTAAATGTTTAAATAAAAAGATAAATTACAATTCATTTCAACACAAAAAATTATCTTTAAGTGTTTCTCAAACCATATTATTTCTTCCAGATAACATAACAGTTGAAATGGCTATTGACAGGCATGTTCTGTTTTCAAGCAATTGGTGAACTACTGAAAAAAAAATCCTTCAAAAATAATACTTTTTTTTGAAACAGAGGCTGCACAATAATTCACCTCCAAAAGAGAGGACAACAATTAAAGAAATAATATTAGAATTTTAATGATTTGAATATTTTAAGACTGAAGAAGTACATCTGCTTTTCCCTTATGGAATATTATGGGTAAAACCTATGTCTTTGGTTTGGTAAAGTTATCTGCAGTGCTGTACTCACAGCTCAAATAATCACGCTGAGCACCAGCGTGGTCATCTCCCCTTTTCTTGACCAAACATAGCCTCTTAACTAGAGTATATTGCTACTTGTAAATCAACAAAAATTCTTGAGAGCACTTTTTCTGCCAATTAAAGCCAGCTTCTAAAATTTTTTTTTTTTTTATTTTTTTCCTGCCAGAAGCTAAACCTGGCCACAAAAGCATAGGAGCTTCCTAAATTATTGCAAAACAGTGCTTTAGCCTGCTTCTAAAGGAAGATTTCCAGCAACCTCTGTTACTGGAGTCCCA
This sequence comes from Passerina amoena, assembly GCA_013401095.1. Lineage (NCBI taxonomy): Eukaryota > Metazoa > Chordata > Aves > Passeriformes > Cardinalidae > Passerina > Passerina amoena. The sequence continues at coordinate 325,463 of WBNP01001688.1, forward strand.
GTGGGGTGCATGTGGCCAGGACAGAGAGAAATCTGGATGAAGCACAATGTGTCCTCTAATTTTACAGTCCCTGAAAATTAATGCAAAGCTGTTATTGAACCATTTCATCTACCACGTGCATATATTTGTGAAGGACAAAAGTACTAATGGAGAATAAAAGGACATGTGTGTTTCTGGAGCAAATGACATGGAATAAGAAGGAATTGCAGAAAAAACATGAAGAGTATCCAGCAAATCCAGTAAGATTTACTTTTAACAAAACCCTGATTGTTTTAAACAGCATTTAAAAGAAAACAAACCACACACAAAAAAAAAAAAATCACAACTTCCCCTTAATTTTGATACTTAGATAATGTCTAGGCCTTGCCTAATAATTGCTATTACTTACACAAGACATGGAACTGGGTAACAATGACCATCAGAAGCAATACAACTTCCTAAACCTTCTTTCCATCTGGAAAGTGATCTTGAGAGCAGCAGAAGGAATTTTGACCTCATAATTTGTGCAATTTTGCCCTAAAAAGAATAAAGTGTGAGACTATATCAAGGACAACTGTAGTAAATATATCCCGCCAGCATAGCTTGATGTCCCTGGTATTGAGGTTCTTCAAGACTACAGAAAAAAAAAATAAAAATAACCCTAAAAAACCAACCAAAAAAAAATCCCCCACGAAATCAAAATAAAAAAACCCACAAAAAACTCCCCCCACAAAAAAAAAAAAAACTAACCAAAACAAACAATATATATATATACATATATATATACACAGAATTAAGAAAAAATTTAAGTCAATTACTACCTATTTATATTTGTATCACCTGCACAATAATAAATATGATAGCCTGGAGAGGCCAGAATTTATTTTCAGTCTTATGATAATTTGTCCCTAATCAAGCTTATGTTCAGACATATCCTTTTTAATTTGATTTTTAATAACTGACCCAAGGGTGGGCACAGAAATTCCTGTCATTGTAAAGGAAAATAGAGCACCTTATAAAGCTTTTGTCTAGTTTGCTCATTATTGCTCTAAATCTCTTACCATTCCCGGAGCTGAAGTGTGGTATCATAATGTACAAATATTCTTAGTCTGCCTCAGTGCAATGTCAGATAGGCTGGTTTAAATTCATAGCCTTTCTGATTTAAAGGTCTATTAAGCTGACTGACCACACCAAAATTGATTAGAATCAATCATTTGGTCTGTTACTGTGACTCAGCTGGGAAGATAGTAATGAACTAATGGTGGCCAACAGCAGTCTTAAATCTCAACAGCTGCTTTTGCAGGGATCATGTATTTATGCCCCAATATCCTGGTGTTGAATACATCCTTAATGTGTCTTAAAATAGGGTTATCTCTCTCCTTACTATCTAGCTTATGATATTAAAAATATCAGATCAATTAATATTTATGCATGTCTTTATGCATAATGTTTTATAAAGACTCATAATCTGGCCAGAATGACACCCTCCCTTTTATGGATTAGTGGGATATGTTCCCTGTCTGCATAGATTATAGAAAACAAACAAAATATTAGTAACCATTTAGTAATTCTTCTATCATAGGGCAGGGCACTTCATTTTAAATTCCTCACTATGAGCCAAAATCAACTTTATCACTGGAAAACTTGCAATATATCCATTATCTCCAGATTAAAGCTAAAAGCTTTTGATATGACAAGCAGGCAATTCATCCTGTTTATCATCTGACAGCTAATTCTCCTCCTCATGCTGCATAGTGGAGTACAAGTGTTCATTTTGTCACAGTAGCTTTGCCCTGCCTGAATTTCTTCCCTTAATGCATGTTTGTATTAATCTCCAGATTGTCTTCAAAGTGAGAAGGTGGATGTCCCTGCCAAAATTTTAGCACTTCTAAATAATTGATATAATCTCACTGGAGCTCAGAGAGAATTCTTAACCAATCCATCAATCTATTTTAAAGAGTGAGCACAGACTTGGGGAAGTGGGGGAAACAGAGATGAAAGGTAATTACTTTCAGCAATAAAATGTTTAGCTAGAATTTCCATCCTTTAAGTTTACATATTTTCATTTGGCTCTAACTGCCTTTGTAGAGGAACAGACCAGTTGTGTGAGTGTTATATTTGCTGTTTACTTTATTTCTATCTCCTCTCCTTCAAATCTGCACAGACATCATGCAGAAATGGTAAAAGGCAGATGTACCTTGGTCTTTGCAGCTGTAACTTCATTAGTTGAATAATAATTTTGCTTGTGTATTACAGGACTTCTCATTTGAAGTTAAAATGTGTCCATGGGTCCGCAGTTAAAAATTGGGCTAAATATTGAAATAACAGAAATTTGTTTATTCACTAGTTCATTTGGTTTGGTTTGTTTTTTTTATAAATGGAAAAATAAAAAATGAGTCCTTAAAGAGACAGATATGTTTTTTCTTCCTGAAATTAATTTCAGGCCCTGAAGGAGTCTTGTCACTTTTACTACGTATTTAATTACCTGTGTCTTAGATACAGAACAATTTTATTTCCACCAGTTTACCAGCTGCTACCAGATTAAATTCACAGATTTTGGTACAACACTAATTGGGGAACTATTGTCATCATCAAATGCACAGGGAAAGTTTGTGGTGGGGAGGGACAGGAATATTTATTCCCTAAGGTGGCTCAAACCTGATTGACACTGCTGCACCCAGTGTCGTGTTAGAGTTCACCCCTTGGCTTTCTCTGAAACACTTCAAGTTCAACTTTTACTGAGTAGTGGTAGAGTGCAGATTTGGATCTGCATTTAAAAACAAACCAAAACAAAACAAAAAAAAAAAACCAAAAAGAAACCCAAAAAAAAACCACTGTCAGGATGTAAGAATGAAGCCTTGGGGATGCCTTCCACACTGTTGCTGTGGATCACCTCATCCCTAGAAACAGCTGATCCAGACAGAGGTGTTAATAATTTTTAAAGGAGAGAAAAGTAGGGTTCTTCCCCCCGCATATATTATTTATAGATAATGACTTGAATGCAGAAAGAATGACCAAAAGTGTAGCATGCCCCAAAAACACAAGTCATTTAGCTCCCCAACTTTTCTGTGACTAGTAAGGAAGGGAAAACTTTTTAAAGTCTGGGTGCAGCTCCTCCAAACATAGCAGAGCCCAGAGACTAGGCTTTCAAACAACACATTTTTTTGGGGAATATCCTAAATATTCTTATAATGTAGATGACTAGTGAAGGAAAATCTAATTAGGAAATGAACTAATTAAGGACATACCAGAGGAGAACATTGATGTGGAACAGGAAGAGGTTGTCTGGAGAAAATTGTGGCTCCCAGGTCTCTGGAAAGTTCAAGATTGGATGGAACTTGGAGAAACCTCTGGAAGTGGAAACAATGGCAGGAGGCTGGAATGAGATGGTCTCTAAGGTCCCTTCCAATGCAAACTGTTCTAAGATCCTGTAATTCTCTGAATTGGACCAGCTGCATCTACTTTACTGATGTTTTATAAACTATGTTGAACAAGGATTAGCTCTTAAATCAGAGCCTGTGAGACAGCAGTCGCTGCCAGAGGATTGAAATGAGTGTGGCATCAGCCATTCTCAACTTCTCAATGTCATTACATGGATGATAATCCTGATGCTGAGATACAGCAGGAATCTTTCAAAATAAACAAGCAGCCCTATTATTTTCCAGTCGTGAGAGATGTGAGAAAACACATACTAGTGAGCTAATAAGTCCATGCCCTTATTCACAACAGGACTTGCTGTAAGCAATAACAAAACCAATAGAAGTCCCAGGATCAATTTTAGCCTCCTCTGACGCACGAGGAGGCCTTGGAGGGCTTCTGGTCATAATCTCTGATACATTTACCCAGCCCAAGGTTTCACAGGATGAGAGTAAATGGCCTCAAGTGGCACCAGGGAAGGTTTAGAATGGATATCAGGAAAAAAAATCCTTCCCCAAAACTGTTTTCAAGCCCTGGCACAAGGGGGCCTGGGACTACGGTGGAGTCACCATCCCTGAGTGTGCTCAAAAGGCACATGCCTGGCACTTAGGGATGTGGTTTAGGGGTCAGCACAGTGCTGCTGAGTTAACAGATGGGCTCCAGGATCTCAGAGGTGTTTTTCCAACTTTCATGGTTGTATGTTACACTAGTTCTGCTGGAGTAAGCTGCTCTGGCTTCAGGCATTCCTGAGGTGTCTACAACAGAGCTCTAGCAATCCCAAGATTTCTGTACTTCACGTAAAATCCTTTGAGTAATTTCCATCTTAAAGGGCATCTTCTCCTTATTTTCCTCTCCTCCAAATCTTACTTATAAGCAAAGATAGTCAGTCCTAGTTGAAGGTTTTATTTTTAATGACCTGTTTTTTCATCTGAGTGTAACAATGGAGGATGATTGAAGAGCTGAGACCCCAAGACTCTTCAATTTTACAAATTGGTTTAATTTGATGAAGAAGGAATGCTACATTTTGTTAAATTATATTATGATAAAGAGGAGCCGGTAGCTTCTCAGCATGAATCTGAAAGCAAATTATTTCCACAAAAAAAGGACGATGTATTTAACCAGACAAGTAATTATGTTGTGGTGCTACTATCTCCCCTGCTTCAGATTAGAAAAAGAATTCAATTATCACTCCATTAGATCAAAAAATAATTTTAGTGATACATTCAAATTGAATTCATTTATTCCTAAGCATGCTCTGGATTAACCTTCACGCATTTGGCTGATTAGAATCTTCAGTCAATACTGTTATTCAAAAAATCTGCATTAACTTGCTACAATTTGTATTTTATGTTAACATGTCCTGTTATTGATTTTTCTGATGCATTATACCGTAAATCATATTTAATTTTCCAGGTCAGATAAGTGGGTTTCTCACACATTTTAATAAAATTTGTTTTTTCTGTTATCTTGCCTCCTTACCCCCACATTACCATCTTGAGATGCTGCAAAGGTGTAAGTTCAGAGGTAAAGTCTTCTAAATCAAAAAGGAAATCTTATCCTTGTTTTATAAAGCTGTGATTTTCTTGACTTTTGCATTTTTCATTTTGGCTCGTATTTTTGGTGATTCCCTGTCTGTTTCCTTCTCTGTCACAACCTGATCCAGCAGACCAAGGTCCTGTGTAAGGACAAAATTGTGGCAAAGCAGAAATAAGAGCGTAAGGTGATGTTACAAGTTTGGTTCCATATACACCATGTGTAGGTGCAAGAGGTTGACGGCGTCAGGTTTCCACACTGCCCAGGGAGAGGTTTGAGTGCTTTCTTAACAGATCAGTCCTGACAATTTTTTCCCATAAAATCATCATATCTATCATTTTAACACATGCAATATCCCTGATTGTCCAAAAGTCTTAAATAAAACATTTCATCAGCAGGCCAGAGAGCTTGTCTAGACCTTTCAGAATTCATATAGATAAGCTTTATTCCTTTTCATGGTCACTGCCCCTTGTTTTTCATGGGGTACACCAACTCAGCAGATGTCTGCTGGAAATAAAGCACAGCAGAGAGCAAAGAGCTGAGGAAGTTCCTGAGGTGTGTGGAGCAGACCTTTCTGACTCATCTGGTGAGTGGGACAACCAAAGGAGGAGTCTCTGAGATGCTGATGGTGAAGAGAGAAGGGCTGGTGGGAGATGTGGTGGCTCAGGGCTGTCCTGGGCTCCTTGACCACAAAATGAGTTTCCCATTGTCAGGGAAGGAAGGAGAGAGGTCAGCAGAGCTGCCCCTTGGGCTGCTGGAGGGTGTAGTTTGGCTGGTTTAGGAGACAGATTTCCCTGGAAGTCCTTGTGGCAAATTAAGTCGAGGAGGACTAGATGTTCCTCAGGAAGGAAAACTTAAATCAGGCATTTTGGAATCCTGACTACTGAGAATTTTAGACTTTCTGTGCTGAGAAGCACTGAACCCCAAGAGAACAGTGCGTTTGACCTGAGTCTGTGGAGAAGGTTTTCAAAATTGCATGATAGAACTGGGATTGTGGGTGTATAGTTTGAATATAAGTGTGTGATATCACATGCTGGAAAATTTTGAGTTTAAGGTTCTAGAATATAGAAATATATAGAGAGCAAGATGGAGGTTTTAGGGTGAACACTGGTCCTTCTTCTTCACCTTCTTCTCCATGAGTTTGGGTGGTATTATGTAATTGGATAAAAAGTCCACATTGCAGGGCACGGGTGGCTGACTATTGGGTTAAAAGTAAAAATAATCTAGGTGTCATTTCTTAATTGGACTGTTTATCCTTAAAAGACCTTGTAGAGAGAGAGGCATGGCTTCATTTTTACTTTGTTAGAGAGAAATGCTGTAGAACTCAGGATTTGTGAGACTGTGACGTAGATAAGAGCTAACAAACATCTGAGTCCCAACAAGAAACACCACCTTGAGCATTTAATCCCGACCCTGGCAAAAAGAAGTTAAGAATTTGCAAGTTACTCCCCACCTGCCAAAAGATTAGCAAGTGGGGAAGGGGATTTGCCTGTCCAAATAGAGTTGGCTGAAACTTGGAAGAAACAAGGGGAGTGTATCTCCTCTGGAAGCCCAGGTGGAACTTAGGAAAAACTTTTCACCAGAAAGGGTTTTCCAGGACTGGAGCACACTGCCTAGGGCAGTGGTGGAGTCACCATCCCTGGAGGTGCATAGGATTTGTAGATACAACACCTAAAGGGATTGGTTAGGGATGGGCTTGGCAGTGCTGGGGAAACTGGACTCGATGATCTTAAAGCCTTTTTCCAACCGAAATGATTCTGTGATTCTATGATAATATTCTCACCTCAGTAGGTGACTTTAATGTGTTTTATCATCTTTATATGAGAGAACATAAAATCTTGTGCATTTTTAATTGCAGGAGAGATGTGGGCACTAAACACTTCAGAGAGGAGTAAAAATTTTATTTTCTATAATTTTTAAGGGTTACATATGGTCGCATGTCCCAAAATTACTAAAATCTTTCTGAGTTACTTTATCACTATGTAGAGAAATTTTTCCTGTGGTGTTTTAAATTACTTCGTCCATTTTCTGTAGTTCAAAAATCAATATAACTTGGAAGCTGTGGCTGTTTTCCATTTTATTCCTTTACAACATTTGTTACCTTTTATTTCTATTTGTTTCATTCTTTACCACAGAACTTAGGAGAACTTATCAGAATAATCAAGATCTTTGATAGCTGAATTTTGCTTCTGCCTAACTCTAACATTGAAAGCTCTTAGTTAATTTATGCTCATTTATTTGCCCATTCAGTTAAAGTCCTCATCTATTGTATTCATAATTTCTCTCTGATTTGGACTAATGGCCCACTAGAAAGAAATTTTATGAAGTGCTATACAGCATTTATTTTCCCTATTTGAAGTCCTTAGGAAAAAACCTCCACACTTAATGATGATTTCCATCTGAAATAGAAAATAGTTTTTTATATTTTACAGCAGTGCCTTACAGCATAAGAGAAACCCTCAGCCTTTGCCTCTTATGCTGAATACACTGTAACATAATTTTATGTGTGCTTTTAAAAAATCTCCTCTTGTTTTCTAGCTCCACTTCATGGCCTGAAAGCTATCTTTACTAAAAGATAAGTAGCAGGTTCAATCAGTTCACTGAAGCAGTGGGTTCCTATGAGGTGTCACTCACAAACCATCTACCAGCTTTAGCCCTTCTGTTCTTGTTACAGCCCAAATGCAACATCCCACTCAGGCAAAGCATACCAACATATAAAAATGTTAATTTTATCAATGTAGTCTCTTCAATAAGCTTTCTACTGCAGCCTCCTTGAAAAAAAATCCCTTCTTTCTGAATTTGAGGATTATGCTTATTTATTCCTATCTTATAATTCTCCTGAATTTCACTTTTCTAGTACCTTGGTTTCCTACTGTTGCTTTGAACAATATTCTCATATTTTCATGTAAGGAGAAGAATTTGCCTGTGTGGAAACAAGATTTGTTTGTGCCAGAATCTGTTAGGTTCAAAATTTTTGCCAAAACTTGGCATCAGCATAGTTCAACTGCAGAATTTTACACCTTACCCAGACCTTACACACAACAACAAATAATCCCTAGAAGAGGGCTAGCAAGACTTTTCAAGTATCTTCCTAAGTCATCTAGGCCTACTCCAACCTGTGGATATTTGCAATAAAATGAGATTAATTAGAGTGTCTATCATGATTCATGGATTTGCCAATTTCCATTAAAAAAAAAAAAGGAAAACATTATTCAGTTGCATCTGCCAAAGGTTGCCCAGAGAAGCTGTGGCTGCCCCATCCCTGGAAGTGTTCAGGGCCAGATTGGATGGCTCTTGGAAGAGCATGATCTGGTGGAAGGTGTCTCTGCCATGCAGGGAGGTGAAATGAGATGAGCTTCACAACCCTTCCAAAAGAAACCACTTTGTGACTCTAACTCTGTAACACTTAAAACCTGCACGGCACTAAAACTTGTTTCCAAAGCTATATAACTTCCCCCCTGCATCAACACTAGATTTTTGCTTTGCATTCCCTGAATTTCTGACTTGCCACTTTTGAAGAAAGCATTCTACATGTGCAGTTCATCACAACAATTTTTCCTTTAGTGTTTGGTTTCCTTCCCGCATTTTGGGATGTTTCACTTTGCGTCCTTGGAAAGTGGAACCCATGCACTGTCCAAGCAGACTGGTGGGCTCCTTTTCTGTTCCAAGGAAAAACCAGGTTTTCTCCATGGACAGCTGCAACTTTTTCTGAACCTTTAAAAATATTTTTGAAATTTATATAAAAGAGCATAAGTTACAAAAAAAATATGAATGACCACTTGAATGTAATAGACAGGGAGTCCTTCTTAATTTTGTGAATTATTTAATGTTTTAAGTATTCTCCCTTATATGACTCAGGTTCTGGTGTGCTTTTTTTCCTAATAGTTTATTTCATAATTTCCCCTTTTTATGGGGCAGGGTTCCTTCATTTGCTAGGTTCTGATTTATCCTTTTTAAGACAAGCAGCAGACCCTGGGCAATTCGTCTGTTTAGTTCCTTTGTTTGTTTTGAGTTGGGTTGGGTTGGTTTTGATCTGTTTTTAAATTTTATAGGTTTGTTTTTCATTTTGTTATTTATTTCTTTTAGCTCAAGGGGTATCACAATGCCATTATTTTAGCATTTTTGTAGAGCGTGTTGACTACACAACACTGGCATCAATTCACCATAGGATACAGAGAAAACTGCACAGGCATTGCCACCATCCTTAGTAATTAAGTGTCTTAATGTTTTCATTTCAGAGTTCTTATTGGGGTAGGTTTTTTTTTTCTTTTATTTTCTTTTTTTTTTTTTCAGACAGGTACCTGGATCCAAAATGCTGCAATTTATTTGAAAGAAGGTAGAAAATTATAACCATTGAGCTCAGCTCACACACAAAAAAAGGGGAGAATTTTGCATTCATTGAGCTAACCGCTCTTCACTGCACTGTTTCATTTTAATCTAATGCCATTCCACCTCCTCTTTCTTTTGTCCTGGCAGAGTCAATTATAACCACAGATTGCTACATGGAATTGCAGCACTAGGGAAACTGTTAGCACCTAGCTGCTCTGGCACAAGATCACACTAAACAGCCTATTAAGATTCAGCCATCAGCTCTGATGAGTTGCATGCAGTAAAGGGCTGGGATTTACTTCCAACTCATTTAATTACAGAAATCAATGAATTCACAGAGCAAAGCCATGAACAGGGAGATCAGCTCGACTTGGCCACCGTTTCATTTGAGATCTCAAGACGTTACAAGTGAGACAGTACTGAGAATCTGTTCAGTTTTGGAGGTTTGAACAATGAAACAATGGTAGCACAGTTGCACATATCTTTACCCTGATATCAAAGTATTTTCAGTATTTCACAAATAAGATAAATAAAATTTAACTAACTTTATTTATCTTAAAAATAAGGGACTATGTTATAAAAAGGGGCACAAGGGTATTTATCTTATAACACAGGGGATTCTGTCATGAGTAAGGCCACCAGGGTACTCTGGCAGAAAAGAATTTTAAGAATGCTTAAGAATTTTAAAAATGTTTTTGATGTTTAAGAATTCTACACAACTGAAAATCCAGTTAGTTGTACTGAAGACATTTTTTTTTTACATTTGAATAGCTCCCTAAGCACTCTCTTACCTCTCTCCTCTAAAGCAGGCAAAGAAAATGGTCAATCAAAGAACCTCACCCAAAATGGCAACATGAAGAATCTGATCCAACCTGTTTTGGTAATGGTTAAAGTAGCAGTAAAGGCATTTAAATTTCATAAAATGTACAAAGCTGAGGTAACCACAAGATATTTTCCTCAATGCACACAAAGTTGGAACAGCATGAAAGGATGAGTAAATGTTGTAAAATAAATTGGAAGGTTTTTTGGGATCTTGCAACGCATCACTTTATTTCCTGGCTACCCCCTGTGAAAGTATGGCTTTTGTCACATGGTTTCACAATTTATTCATTAAACTTTAATATGTCATATGTCTTGCTTTCCTGGTATGTCATTACTGTGTGATGTTAACTACAAAACCAAACACTAAACACAGCTTTGGAGAGAACAAGCCCTCAGGAAAACAAAAAAAGAGAGCAAAGGAACACATGAGCAGGTAGAACAGAACATGAAGGGGGAATAAGGACAAATTAGAGAATAAAAGTAACCACAGTTTAAAAATGCAAACAGAAGTCCAAGATATGCTAATCAAAAAATGTCCTATTATGCAAATGTAACAGTAATTGCTGAGCATATGTATTTGAATCTCAAAAGGAGAGAAAAAAATATGTAACAGCTACTGATGCCATATTGTACATTTGAGTAATTTAAGATACTGATTTATATTTCTTTTGGAGGTTTGGAGGTTCATCTCTTTCTTTCTCCCACAAAGGGCATCTTTCCTGCACATAAATGAAAAGATCCAAAACGCTTTGTCCAAGGTTATTAGTTCTGTGTTATTTTTTTTTTTTTTTTTTTTAAGATTTAGTGAGTCAAATAGTTGCTGAGCTCTGTGCCGTGGAATTAAAGCATCAGGGCAGAAGTGGAAAAACCTGAGTGAAATGAAGAAATTGAAGACAGTGATTAAAAGAAGGATTAAGATAGAAAGTTAAATTAATAGCTGGATGAAGGACTATAACAAGACAAATACTCAGGTTTCTAAGAAGATTTGCATTCCTTAAAGTAGCAGTGTTTTAATTAATTCAACATTATAATGAGGAGAAAAAAAAACCAAAACACCCGTTTTTTGGGGTATTTTTTAAATGTGTGGTTTGGTTTGATTTTTTATTCCATTTTTTGGGGCCTGGAAGGGTGTTGAGTACAGTTTTTCTTTTTGCTTTTCATGGATAGGAAGTCCTTGAAAGAAACATTAACTCCATGAAGGCGATACCCACAGCCCATGGAACTGCCTGCGTTGAGTTTGAACAGAATTTAATCTAAGAAAAGCTATTTCTTTCTTCTTCTAATGCAATGTTACCATGTGGGTGAACCAGCAGGGTCTCTGGAGGCAATGGGGAAGGAAATGTCATTGATCTCATAATCTGAAACTCTGGGTTTACTGAACTCACTCTGAAGAATTCTTGGCTAAAAAAGGGTTAACTGCCAGAATCAGGTTTCCTACCCCAGATTCCAGCACAACCTAAATGCTAAAACAGGACTGGTATGTTTTCCTTCTGCCTGCAGCCCAGCACAAAACATATGGGACCATCAAAAGATCACAACATTTGGGATAAATTTGGGACAAAACAGCCCGTAACTTGCAGAAGATGAATCAGACTAGAAAAATTCTTATCCTGAATGCCATAATGAGAAATAAACAGTTGCTATTATTTCTAACATAAAATCTATTGCTGTGATTCAATAGTCTTTTACAGAGACAAAGGAGAGGAAAAAGCACTTTTACCACCAAGGATTATAATGGACATACCTAAAGGACTGATACAGCTCTGCAGCACCTGGGGTGATGCAGCTGCAGACTAAAACACTGACACAGAGATTCCTGTTGGTGAAGGAGATGAGAGAAACTTTAGATAAACGAAGACACCACTGTAGGTTTGGTAGACGTGGCATGGGGAGGAAAAAAATCCCCTACACTTCTGGGGTGGTGAATGGAAACAGTGTGGAATAACTTGAAATTCTCTACCTGGTGCCATACACCTTATATTTGAGCAATAAATAACCCTTAAATAAGACATATTGTGGCTGAGAATGGAGGGAATTATGACCCCTACCCCCACACTGACACCTCTGTCCAGGCTAATTTAATCTCATGCAGAATACTACTCCTCAAGCATTGCATGTGAATGCATATTAAGAGACCACATATGAAACTGAGTTTATATTTAAGAAAATTTACAAAGTGGCTGAAGCCTGAAATGCAACCCTGGCAGCTGGCCCTGCTCTGGTAATGTGAATCAACAAAACACTGGCTACCACAATTTTCAGGGAGCAAAGTAGCTCCAAGCTTCTCCCTCTGTTTTCTACAATTAAATTTTAGTAATGGACTAAAGGAGAAAATTAAAGCCAGATTACAATAAAGCCATTTAGGAGGATCCCAATATGATCATGCAATCAATACAAAAAAAACCAACATTACAGAGGAAACTTCTCATAAAATTATTTCAAGATTTTCGTTTAAGTGATGATGGGAGATGAATTTTCTGGAAGCTAGCAGTCAAAAAGAAAACAAAACAAAGCATCCGAAAACTGGAGCCAACAGATATGTCCACCAAGTTATTCTCTCCACCTAATTCTTTAAAGTGATTGCCCCCAGGTTGCCTGGTTATCTCTCATCCAGCTGTCACATCCACACTCAGGACTGAGGAGATCTCATACACTGATTTTCTGTAAGAAGGTAGAACATTGTTAAACTATTTCTCATCAGTCCATACCGTGCCAACCTGTCCTGTTTTCCAGATGGATGAGACTCTCTATTCCTTTTATTTAGTGGAAACGATATTACATAAATCCACTTTTGCAGGCACAGCTTTGTTTCTGATGCAGCCATACTTTTCTGATGTAACTTGCTTTTCCTTGTCCTGTAACAGCACCTTTGCAGCCATTCACTCCTGCATTCTCTCTTCATTTACCAGCTCATTGAGTGATCTTTTTGATCTCACACTGGAAAAGCAATTGAATATGGACATTTACAAATTTTATGGCCAAGACATTCTGATTTCTCCTGGATGAGACAACTGCCAAAAGATGGAAAGAGATTGAAAGAGGTGAGGAACCTTAGGCAATGTGCAGTAAACCTCTGAGAAACCATTACTGCAAATAAGTAACAACAATCCCTGGTGAGGTTGCCAAAATATAAAATTCAACTCTTCAGCATGGCTCCTCTTTAATTACTGCTGTTCAGTAATGCTAAAAATCCTTTTTTCAAACTCACTGCCCCCCTTCAATGATGTCATTGCCCAGTTCTTTCATTGTCTTCCAACTTACACCTTAAGCTGAGATGGAATTTTCCCCAGAGGACCTACACAGGGTAGGAAATGCAGAGCAATATCTGTGATCTACACAGTGCAGCTGCAAGGCCTCATGGATTCATTCTCCATTCTGGATTGTGGCTCTACAGGATTGTAGAAAACTGAAATAAGCTTGTTTGGTCCCTCCTTTAAGCTCCCTGTGTTGAAGCATTTAAAATCCATGGACTTTGACTACTCAGAAAAGGATGTCAATCCAAAAAACATTTTTATCAGCATATTATGTTCTGTTGGTGAGATAATCAACATCAGAGCAACTGCTCACAGCCTAGCACAGAAAGCAAAGTCATTTCACCTTTCTGCTAATCAAATCCTAACTGAATGCAATTTGAATAATTTTGGAAAACAAGCAACACTGATGAGCAACAAAATCAGATCTAAAAGAGATATTGCAGAGCAGACAGCAGGACAGATGGACAGCAGGACAGAAGGAAAGCAAGTAGAATGCCATAAGAAAAGGCCATTTGCAACCCCTTTGAAGCATTTCTGGGAGGGAAATGTCACCGTAATTTTTAAAAAATGAGAGAGAAGTCCCACAGATCTTGAAGGGAAATTACCATGTAACATCAAAAAATAAATGTTCCACATGTGGGCTTTTAAAAAATGTGATAAAAATTGTAATGCAGAAGAAAAATGTAAAAAGCTGTGATATTTCTCGATAGAAAAACGTGTGTGGGAAATGGAATCCGATTCCCCCCGGTGACAATGATCAGACAAACACTTTCTGACTACTCAGGTGCCTCCATAGATCAGGTTTAGCCCTTGCTGAGTGTGTTAGCTTCCCACAGCAGCACAGGTAGGAGGGCTAGAGGGCAATTCTGAGCCGGATGATCTTTGACTGCTACAACTGTATCTAAATATTTTTAGGGGTTTTTTTGACAGATATATATCTAAGATATTTTTTAAAACCTCCAACAAAGAGGTATCTCCAGCCTCTCTGTGTTTTCTTAAAAATCCTTATGTTAGGAATTTTTCCCTAATTGCAAACCTAAATCTCCTTTACTGCAATTTAACACCATTGCTGCTTGCCCTGGCCCCAGTGAACAATAAAAACACTTTATTAATTTCCTTTATGCAGCCATTTTTCACACGTTTGAAGATACTTACGTCTCTCCTCACTCTCCCCTCCTCTAGACTAAACAAATTCCATCATGCTGAATATTCAAGGCCTCGGTGGCTATTTACAAAGTGCTCATATATCAGGGCACAGCAGAACCTGAATGGCTGTCTGAGCTCCTTGGCAAGTGATGGCTCTGCTCCTCTGTCCCAGGGGATCTTGTTTAGGTTGAGGAAAAAAGGAATGAGAATGAACTTGAGGTACTTTAGGAGAGAGTTCAGATGCATGCTGTGTTTCCATCCCAAAGATGTAAAAATGGATATTGTGGAACTGGACGGCCTCCTCCAGAGGAAGAAAAGAACAAAGTAGAGCCAAAGGAAGGTGGTAGCTTTCCAGGAAGGGGTGGGAACTTTGTCTGGACTCAAAAAGGAGTTTTGCTGCTCTTATTGAAGCTAACTTAGAAGTTAGGGGCTGAACAGAACCTTTGAATGTCCTGAACCTTGAGCCTTCCATCTAGAGCACATGAGGGTTCATCAGTGAAAGCTCTGTTGGGATTATAAAAGTCATCCAAAGTCATAATGTGTCCCTGAAATTGATGGATTAACAGAAAACTAACTGTGGGGGTCTAGCTTTGGGAGTTTAGGGTATAAATTGATGCACAGAAGTTCCACATGAACATGAGGAGGAATTTCTTTACTGCTCCCATGGCTGAGGACTGAACAGGTTGTCCAGAAATGGTGTAGAGTCTCCCTCACTGGGGATA
>WBNP01001688.1:340674-360820 GCA_013401095.1 Passerina amoena
TTCCAGAACCTTCTGGACACAAACCTGTGTCCTGTGCTCTGGGATGGGGCTGGAATAGATGACCCACTGTTTTTGGTTTTTTTTCCAACCTCACCAATTCTGTGATTCTCTGAGTGTGTGAATTGCTGAGTTGCGTCAACATCAGA
This sequence comes from Passerina amoena, assembly GCA_013401095.1. Classification (NCBI taxonomy): domain Eukaryota; kingdom Metazoa; phylum Chordata; class Aves; order Passeriformes; family Cardinalidae; genus Passerina; species Passerina amoena. The sequence goes on from WBNP01001688.1 coordinate 340,821, forward strand.
TCAAGAACCACCTTCAAAAGCTGGCAAAGGATTTACTACTCAGCTCTCTTCTCTTAGTGCCAAGTGCCAAGTTCTTTTTATACTTTTTCCTTTTTAATGTGTTGGTTGATGCAGACATGTGACGTTGGACACAGCTGTAAAACAGAAAATCCACAGGCAATCTTTCCCTCACTGGAGAGTGAGCCCCTCTTGACAGATGCTAATTACATCACTTAAAATTGTACTGGAAGGTGCTCAGATGCTGAAGAGATAGGAATGGATACATAAATACAGTAGATCTTAGATCCCATTATGCAATAAGTATTTGAATAAAACCTAGACTGACTCTCAATGGTGGTGAGTGGTAGCTGAGTGGTGTGAAAAAAGAGAGAGATAGAGAGCTTCCTTCCCACATCAAATCTTTGCAAGAATTATTGCAGATAAAAAATCCTGATAGATTTGCAGGGAATTTGCCTAAATTCTGCACTGCCTTTCTACTGTTTCTAAACTCAGGACCTGAATATTTTCCATAAGTATTAAGCAGTGTGACTAAGCATCTGTCAGGTGTTTGCTCTCTCATCTTCCCAAGGGCAGAAGTAGGAGTGTGTGTATAAGCGGAAGCAGATGGCAGAGTAAGCATATTCTGTACACATGGATATGGTGAATGCACTAATATTGTTGAAATACCAAATCCTCAATAGCTTTGCTTTAAATAGCAGTGTATCAAGCTGGTGGGATGAAAGTCATGGAAGTGTATTGAGGGAGAAAGCTGTGTAGGAGAGGACATGAGGGAGAGAGAGAGATGTGCAGAAGGGGATCATTTAGCACTGCAGCAACCCAAAGGCACCACTGGATTAAGGCTCTAATCTGCAACAGAGAATTGATTAGGTACTATTAGAAGACAAAAAAAAGAAAAAACAAAACTGCAGCATAGTTCAGCTGCTTTTGTAGAACTAACAGGCAAAAATCTGCCAGCTGAGATGTGGAAGAAATGTGCCCAGAGTGATGGTGAGAGGGGCACCAGGAAGCCCAGAGTGGGGGAATGATAGCTCACACCTGAGAGAGAGTGGGAACAGAAAGGAAGGCACAGCTGACTTGAGATACAGACAATTCATACTTTTTGTCATACTTAAGGACACTTTTTTGGGAGCCAAAATCCAACAGATTGGCTTAACACTGAAAAGCAGAAATTTCTGAAGAACAGGGTTGGCTTTTGCGGCCAGCAGGGTAAGCACAAGTGACTCTGAGGGCACAAGGTGGGTGAGTGGCAGAAATCTGATTGCCTTGATGGCTGGCAGATGGAGAACAGAGCCCTGAGATGTGACAGCTCCAGCTGAGGCTTTTCACAGGGACAGAAAGCAGGCAGCATCCCTGAAGTTGCCTTATCATGGTGAGGGTAACTTTAAATGGCTATTGTAATTTGTGAAAGCAGTAAGTAGGTCATTGTATCTTATCCAATTTCCTCCCTCATTTTGTTTTCTTCTCTCCCTTCAGGAAAGCACACTTCCTTACACACTTGATTGCTTGTTTGCAAATGGGAAGAGCTTTTTAGGGAGCACCCAGATGGTATAACACGCTCAGCATTATTGTCCAAACATGAGCGGTTTGTGTGGAGGCTCAAGGCAGTGTTTATTAATGAGTCGTAAAAACAATGAAACCTCACCCAGAAAAGACTAGGAAAAAGTTGCAAATATATACCACATTTATTTGGTTTTATTCTTCGTGCACTTCATGAGTCCTGACTTCCCTTTTAAAGTTGGAAATGTCATGTGATGGTAGATGTGCTATGGGAGAGACAGCTAAACTCAGGATATCAAGTTATTATAAATACTTGGTTTCCTCTGCTCTTTTCTCTTTTTTTTTTTTTAATTTTTTCCCAACAGGAGACAGTGAATTTTTTTTGGTCATGAAAGGTTGTCCAGATCTGGATTTTTTAAATATTGTCTGAATGCTAAATATCACCTTTCTCTTCTCTATTGAAAAGTTTATGGGAAGGTAGCACAGAAACCAATGAAGGGGCACGGGAGAAGAATAAGAATTATTAGGCCAGTATTAACTCCTGTAGAAAGTGGGGAAAAAAACATTTTTAAAAGATTAAATTAGGATAAAGGAAAGCTCATTCACTTGGGGAATATAAATACTCAGCAAGCATACAAACAAGGAGAGTATTGAAATAACAAAGACTCTAGAACTGAGAAAAGAAGGAAAAGAACAGAAACTCAAGTCACGTTCATTGTGTGAATAAAGATACAAATTCTGTTTTTTTCATGTGTAATTTGTTCTGGCCGAACCACTGAGTTTGTGGAGTACTTTAAAAAATATTTTTGCCACTTTGCAAATAATCCAAAATTCATAAGCCTATGTCATAACTCAAATACTTAATAGTAGGAGTTCTTCTTTTTTCTGTATATTATTTTCCATTGCTACATTATCTATGTCTGTTATATCAGAGGGGTCAAAATGTTCAGGGGATGAGTCATATTCATATTTTTATCATATTCATATTTTTATCATATTCATATTTTAGGCTGCTCCATGAGAAATTGCACAGTAACAACTCCAAAAATTTCAGCTCCAGCTCCTCCTTTACAAAAAATCACAGGTATCAAAAGTTCATGAAAGACTAATTATATCCTCAACTTTTTTAGCTAGGGTTTAAGTTTTATTCTCTGTATGCAAAACCACAACTAGAACTAGTACTAGTGAAACATGTCAAGATGCAGACAAGTTAAACTCACGTGTCCTCACTTGAATATGTCAGTGCATACAAAACATTTACAATTTGAAGACAAATGTCAATTTTGTTTCATCCTCTTGAAGGCAACTTTGCACTGGGATCCCAACTGAGATTGCTTTTAAGAAGGACAGAAATTAATCCGAATGATCTTGAAGTAGCATCACATAAGTCATGGTTCAGTGAGATATTGAAACCTGTGTCTAATTTCTATGGGACTGTCCAAATGCCTAAAAAGCAGAGGATCTGAATTTCAAATAACAGCATCTGCTCTTCAGATTAGAGGTAAATGTGTATCCAAGTGTCTTGCAGTACCAGAACCAAACCTTATGCTGAGCCCTGAACTCCCTCTGGTTCATTTTAAAAATTACCTTAGAAAATTCACCGTTTGAAAACAAAACCCCAATTTTATTTTTAATTGCTGGTTGTTCTCTTTTTACCTCCAGTGACTGCATGCCCTCTCTGGGGCTCCATGGCTCCATGGCCAGGTCTTCTAAATTCCCTTCCTACAGGTTTTCTCCACACGGTGGCAAAATGTAATAAAGCACATCCCTAGGTTTCTGCCCTGCAGTTCACCTTAAATGAAAAAAATCCAAACTAGATTTGATTCCCCTATCAATGGAGGCTTAAAACAGGAGAATCAGGGACTGCTCTGAATACTTTTTATGTGCTTGCTGTTGCCAGGGAAACCATTCCCCTGGCATTCCAGTGCTGAGCATATCTTGCACTTCTAGCATTCCAGTTCTCAGAAAATTAAGACTGTATCATGCTATCATGGTGTGGAGAAACTATTAGGAAATCAGGACAAATACTGCTTAAATTAATAGTCCTGACTTCTAAAACTAAAAAAAAAAAAAATATTGAGATCAGATTTAAAATGTTCTGCATATTTTCTTTCTTTTTTTTTTTTAAGGACTCAGCCTCATAATGAAACAGATTAAGGTGCAAGGACAGACCCTGGTTCATTCATGCTGAATATGCAGAAGAGATTGCTGATATTTAGCAGTTATTTTCTCCACTGTAACACAAAATTAGCCTTGGAGTGTGTGGCAGACAAAGAAGACTGTGAATAGCTGTGATTTCTTGTGTCATGTCATAATAAATGTGATGATCACATACAGTTTTTATGTATGGGTAAACACATTAGGGCAAATTTATTTCTGATAAATCTATTGATTTTGCTAAATCATCCAGGGACAGATTTGCCATGGTGTTTCATGCCCAGACCTTTGATCCCCTAGAAGTTATTTATGAAGAAAGGAGCTAATAAAGTTTTCCAGGGGGACCTACACATATGATCAGATTTCAAATTAAAATCTCATATTCTGTGTCCACAGAGGGCTGGAAGTCATTAAAGTATTGTCCTAAGCAACAGAGGTAACATCAGGGTAAGGAAACATTTCCTTAATTTGAAGAAAAATAAAATTTGGAACCCGTACTGAAGTTTCAGGTACAAATATCTTTGTCCAATAGTCCTTTAGTACCTTAGGCATCATCTACTCAATGGTCAATAGGGAAGACATTTTCCTTCAAGTTATCCCTGCATCCTAACCCTCACATCCAAGGATAGATTCAACAGGAGCATCAAAAGGCACTAGCAGGAATATAAGCAACGTGACACTTGCAGGGGAATCTCTCTCCTACAGGTCTAAAACTTGTTTTGGGAGCTACTGGGTTGGCCAAGTGTGACCAAAAAGAAAAAGTCCGCTCTTGCCCCTGTGTCTGCTGGTCACTGCCTGCTGCCAAGGGATAAGGCCCCTTCCAGAACATAATAATTGTCATTGTCTAGGCTGGAACTTGGAGTTTCAGAGAGACAACTTCATGGAAACCTTCTCATCTGTTTACACAGAGCACAAACGTACTCTTTAAAATAGGGTGAGAATGAGAAAAATGAAGGGTGAACAGATGAAAGCGCGAGGCAATTGAGACATCCAGGGTCTGGCTTTAAGGAGAAAATTATTACTTCTTGTGTGCATCAACTAAGACCACAACATTTGTCCAGACAGCTTTGCAGTAAAATAACATTTTTTCTAGGAAAAAAATTGAGCTTGATATTTAAATTTAAATGTCTTTAATTTTTTTTATTGTCAAAGCCCAGAAGAATTATAAAGTATTTTCTGTGTAGTTTCAGGTGAAAGTAGTGCCCATGATTGAACTGTTCATGCCTGCTGTCCCCAGCTGAATCCAGGGGTCTGTATTGTCAGGGTTCACACAAACACATTGCATTCACTCCTCTTCCACATCACTCTTGAAATGAGCATCACAAGCAGGAACTGAGGCAAGAAACAGCAAGGTAAAATCTGCCAACTGAATCTAAAAAACAGATAAGATTCGCAATTCTTATCTTGGTCTCTTTATTATTGCTCAAGCTCCCTTGAAATTTTAGTTATTTGCTGCAGCCAAGGATCATAGAGACATATATATTAGAGAAGTTAAAAATTGTTGTGGAAGAATTTTTTTCTCTTATCCAGCCAGAAAAAAAATAGTGAGACTTTTTTTTTTTTTTTCTGGGTCTACATACACATTGTTCAATTCTAAATTTAAAGTTTAAAGTTGTCGGGCATTTGCCATGGCCAATTTTCATTCAGGAAAGAAAATCTCTAGTAGCATGCATGAAAAACTCAACCTTTGTTTTTAAACATCTGTTTCAAAATGGCTATTTTTCATAGGATTATTGTAAACGTTACTTTGGCTGCTTTTTAACACACAGGATGACATCCCTATCTGTTAGATTCTCTCAGTCTATTTTTGGGACTAAACTTATTTAGAGCCAGAAATAACCAGATAGGTTTATAAAGGGATACTTATTTCGGTTGTCATTCTTTAATAGCAATTGTATGTCAAAAAAATGGATAGCATAATCTGCAACTTTTCCTTTTCATATTAGTGTTTTCCTGTCCTATCTCAGAATATTTGAGAAGTTGATCTTGGGCTCCCTGAGCATTGCTTGTAGATAATGTACACAAATAAAGACTGAGCCTGTGTTAGAGCTTATAGAAGAATAGATAAAGGATGTGAGAAAGTGAGACTTATTGTAGATCTGGGGAATTGAAACACAGAGAAATCCCACGAAGACAGACATACAGGCTTCATTTGAGGCAAGTGAATAATAGAATCACTAACTTTGTCCAAATAATAGCAGGGGGCCTGGGGAGGTATCTCCAACTGAGTGTGGTTCTAAGGAGAACAGTTTTTTATTGAGGTGAGCATAATTAGGAGTGAATAAATGAATAATTGAACTGAATGTCTAGAAAGAACCCTTAACAATGCTTGCTCTGTGGGGACACAGAATATTTTCCTCAGGGGATTGACAGGAGATCTGGTACTTGAAACATTCTAAACCAGACTGGAAGAAGAATTGAAAAGTTTACAGTCTGTCCCAGAACGAAGTGCTCTGTAAGTGCCTTTAATGTAGCTTTTACCTTCTTTCCATTCTGTAATACTGTGATTTATGACAAGCAAGCATTCAGATCTCTATTAGAATTAGAATTACTACTTAAGGGTCTGGTTTCTCATCAATATAAGGGGATTTATAGACCTGATTTCAAATAAAGTTAATGTGTTTTGCCTCTGTAAATCCTTTCTGGGTGATGTGAGGCTAGACCACCTAGAATAAAAAAAAAAAAAAAAAAAGAAAACTCCTCTGGCACACATAGCAATTTAAAAGCTGCACCAGATTTACCTGATAAAGGATAACAGCTCCTCTGGTGCTGTTAAGACCTGCATAAGAAATAATTATACAGTACTCATATTTACTTAAGGAAAAGTGTGTACTATTTAACTAATCCTTTGTTGTGTAGGTACAAGAACTGCTGATGGATGCCCAAGGCTGAGTTTAGTTCTGTGATATGTATGGGCAGAACCTGCTAAACAAAGAGAAGTGATGCATGTGCATCCAAACTCAGAAGTATTTAAACATATCTGGAACAATTTCAAGTTTTTGAGTAATATAGAAACCCAGATCTTTATGGCCTGAGGAGCATATTTCCAGTAAAGTGGAGTTTTCAGAATTGCAGCTTGAGGTTTGTTGTCTAGAGCAATCCTAAGCCTTATTTAAAATTTCATGTTTTCCATGGTTTTGAATTCTTACTGTTGGGAGCCACTTGGAGTGTGTCCTTCTAGCTCATATGTTTGTAAATTTAAACTTGCTAAAAGACAGAGCTGTAACTCGGGTCCATGAGGTTATGCCTAAACCATGCAAGGGTTATATAAAATAGCATTCTTATAAATCCTTATTCTCACTGAAGTCAGGGAACACTGATGGAAACAGTCCTCACTGCAGCCTCCCCTCACCCAGGACCAGTAGTGCCTGCTGCACCCCACAGCCCTTTTACCAAACCCATTGCAACCAAAGAGCAACAGATCCTGGCTGAAAATCATATTCTTTCCTTTTTACTACAGGGCTTTGCTCTTTCTCAACATCCCTTCTGACAAGTGACTTTCTTAGAGATCATTTAGAGAGGCACAGATGATAAGTGTAGATAATTAACTCCATTTAATATAAAGAATGTAAAGTTAACCAGATGTTTGAACACTTTCATTTTGAATTAAAGTTCATACTCCAATAAGTTAGGCTGCTTGAACTGTTGTCACTTTATTTCTTCTTGTAGAGTTCTGATCAGCTTCACTTAGAAATATTTCAATTTATCTTTCCTTATTAGTTATCTTTACCTTTCCAAGTGATGAGCAGACAAATTCTCAGGATTGTCTGGTTTGAAGCAGCAATGAGGATATTCCTCCCCTAAAACTGATAATATATTATTCCTTATCTCAGTTTCACATGTCACATTGATTATTATGGTACAAAACTAAAGAAACCAAAGGCAATTGTGTTTCTAAGTATTATTCTGAGGCCCAGGAGCTGAGGATTTGTATCATCTAGAGCAACAATTTTTCTCTTACTTTTTTTACTTGTGTTATTTTTTTAGGCATTAGTCACCCCCTCTCACTCCACATCTGTCTTACTCTTTTACACGTAGGATCTGGTTACATCATTTGTACCAATGTCCATGACTTTAGGTGTTTATTGTGACAGAAATAAAATGTTAGATGAGTGTCAGACAGTTTTAGCAGCCTTGTTTTCAACAGGGGAAGTAGAGAGGAAGAGGTTCTGTGGGTGTCTTTTTTTCTCCAATGCCTGTTGAGGCCATCAGGGCCAGGATCTGGCAGGTGGGTCTCTTTTCCTTTTGGCTGTTTAGTAAAACAATCCAAGATTCACACTTGGTGGCAGTGTTTGGCAGAAAATCTGGAGAGAACGCAGAAGCAGCGTCCAGGATCCAAATGCAGGTCTGGGCTCAGGTTTATTAGGATGAAAGATCCAGTTTGAATTTGTGGGTGATATTTGTGTGTGCTAATCAAAGCTCTGTCAAAGTCAGCAGGAGTAATTTAAGCGACCATTAAAATAAAAAGAGAGAGGAGCTTTCCAGCCAGCCCCCACCGCTGCAATAAATTCTTGCTCCTTGCAACTTTCCCACCTGGATTGCCAGAGCCCGTGAACAAACAGACCTGGGGGGGTTTGCTGAGCCCCCACTGCTGCTGCTGGAGCTGCTGGCAAGCAGGGCCTGTGATACTCTCTTGTTGCTATCTGTGTTTGCCATGTTTATCTAACACAGAGCAGAGGCACCGGTGCATTGCACAGAGCAAGGCTCCTGTAAAGGAGATTGCAGATAACCAGATGTCACTGGCTGTCAGGCAGCTGTGCCTACCTGTGTGCACTTGTGTGAGGATGCTGTGCAAAGAATAGCTAGGAGATGTACAGAGCAGGTTTTTATTTTCTCTTCTTCGGGTCATGATTCTCTTATCATGCTTGTTTTACCTAAGCCAGGCTTAATGTGGAGGTTTCTACAAATAATTATGCAAGATAAGTAGGTTTGGATATCCTCCATGTTAGGATACAGCTAACTCAAGGCTCTGAAGTCTGATCTTGGAAAAAAAAAACCTTTGCAATGTCAAGATCTGTCCCTCGGTGGTGCGCAGAGTTTGAACCTAATGCTTTGGCATTGCTTTATTTCCACCTCCAACACCAGAGACTGTTGGTATCTATCAGCATCTTATCTGCTGAGGAACCATCTGCTTATCAGGGCAGAGCTGTGAACTCTGGCACCAGGGCGACCTTCCCCCGCTTCCAGCACTCTTGGCCTGTTTGATGCCATAAATTATTTGTTACTTCACTCAAAGTAAGAAGCCTCTAATGATCACAGGGCTACTTTTATCCCCCTTTCAGCTCTCTATTTATAAGCATTCAGGCTTTCAGCCTGCCAGTAACACTGCTTATAAACTCATATGTATGGGAAATATTTCAAAGTGAGATGAAGTAATTTCACTATACCCTAAAATATCATAAAACTAGCACAGAGGTTTCTAGTCCCAGAAGATGGATAGATGTGATATGTTCTTGGAAAGTTATCACTCCAGTTTTCTCGCCTCATAGGTGTTTTTGAGGCAAAACTGAAATACTGGAAATGTTCATGCTGATAAGCTGGAAGAATGTCCATTGAATGAATCAACATATTTTGTTTCAGTAATTTAAGATGTAATTTATTGAAGTCTAGGCCTTTCTAATTTTCAATTGTTTAAAGTAGCAAACTAATGTTTTGAAATGGAAAAGTCATTCTGCCACGTCAGGAACACTGTATAGATGTATAAAATTTGCTACACTGTATAACATGTATGTTCTATAGGTCTTTATAGGTAGATGTACAGAGCTCTGAAAAGGTCTGTACATCTGTGTTTTCCCTCTGTGTTTATTTCCTGTGATACACAAAAAAAAAAAAAAAAAAAAAAAAAAGAAAAAGAAAAAGGTATTAATGCTGTTCTACAGCAGAGGCATTTAGATTTCCAGGCTGGAAAACTAACCATTGACAGCAGTGATCCAGAATGGGAAAATAATTTCTGGACATGGTTGATTAAGCTCCCTGCATCATGAATGAATCAACCCTACATATAAAAAGAAATTCCCAGCTGATGATTTCATGAAAGGGAATGACCTAGGAACGTACATTTCTTTACCCAGAGTAACAGAGAGATGGAGGCTGGAACTAGATAATCAATGTTCTATGATTCTGTGATCAACCCCAAGTGGTATTGCAGGCACAGCAAAATCCAGCTGGCAAATCTGACAGGCCAAAATTGACCAAAAAAAAAAATTCTGGAGAAACACCGAAACACCAACACAATATCAGCTATGACCTGTGGAAAAAAATTTCTGTGAGTTTAGTGGCTAGCTGGGAAATTCAGACAGAGAAAACTCTGCATGCTGAAAGCACACCCTTAAAGAGACATGTAAATGCCCATGGGACAGACATCTGAGCATTCTTGTGGTTTAAGAATTCACTGTGTGTCAAGCAATCTGGAGTAAATGTCTGATTGCTTAATCTTAGTTTATGCAAAATATGAAGTAATTTTGCATAGCTTAATGCATCACCAAAGATGATTAAGACAAATCGCCTTGCCTTGTACTTGCCAAGCGCATGCAGAGACAGCTACTGAAAAAACATTTGCTGTGGGTACCCAATTAACTCATGATTAGATAGCTCAGCCCCAGGAACCATTGAGAATCTCTAAGAAACACACTTGTGAAGATGTTTGGGAATTTAGAGATGAAGATAAGCTCTTTCGAAGTACTTCCTCTAAGGGCAGAACCACCATCCAAATTTCCTTGTCCAAAGGACAGCTGGGTAGCTGGTGAGTCAATTCATGGACACAAACCAACATTCCTGAGGACCAGGCAGTGAGGTTTCTTCTAGGAAAACAATCTGGGGCTACCTAGTGCACAACAAGCCAATGGTAATTGTCTTTGTTCTCGTGGAACCTGGCAGTCTAATTGAGAGCAAAACAGCATGGGACTTGGATAACTACACCTTAATAGACTCAAAATGCATACATTTCCATAAAACAAAATGTTAGTCCTAAATCTTAAACTCTCTCTCTCTGTTAAGCTTCCAGAAAAAAATTAAAAAAAAAAAAATCTCAAGATAATTCAGGGAGCATACATTGAGTGGATTCTCAAAAAAGGATTATTAAGAGTCTTTTTGAGAACTGTTCAGAAAAATAACTGTGCTAAGTGACAGCACAGGATTGTAGATTAAAATTCAGTAAATATTAATTAGAATAAATGCAATTATACATACATCTGAGAACAGAGAGGGAAATGAGGGAGACAAAGTCAATTAAATGTAAATTTAAATTTAATTGAAATTCTAGATAGTAGAGATATTTTTGCGAGCTACTGAGGAATCCCTGAGTACTTTCAATTCCTGATTGACATCTCTTGCCCAACTAATGCAAACTAATGGATATTTTTGTGTGAAAAGGGGATTTATTATGCTCTGTACTTTCTGCTGGCAGCAGTGTCCTTTTCTGAAGCCACAGGTCTCCCACAGAAGAGCAACAGCACATACTTAGGGTATTAAAGATTACATTTCTACTGAACAAAAAGTATATAAAAATATTTTCCTGGATATTTTCACATATTGTGACTGAAATCCAGTCAAATATTTACTTGAATTGATTTGAAACACAAATAAAATCATTCTAAATAAAAAGTGGCATATTCAGGCTTGAAAAAAAGCCTCTGTTACTTTCATTTTCAATGACAAAATAAATAAATTTCTTTTTACAGAAAAGAAGGTAAGTGGGTGGACAATGGAGGGGGGAAAAATAAACTTTTCCCATTAAAAAAATCCAAGAATTCTAATCTATATAGAAACCTGCCTCAAAAAAACTTCACTCTCAAAATAAGCCAAGAATGATATTTTTTAAATGACATTAAAACACTAAAGGATGAAAGATACTCAGTGTTATATGCAGCAGTCACACGTTTTTTCTACATTTATATAAAAAATTCACTTGGTCGTTACTTGTGTTTGAAAATATTTCTTATTTAGCAAAAGCCTAATATTGGTACCATAGTCTTCTCCCACACTGCAATATTATTAAGCACTGTGGAGGACAGTGGAACTTTTCAGTGAATTTCAACATATTGTGGAGGTAGGGCTGCCTCATGACAGATGGAATTCAACTGGGGTACAAGCAAGGTTATCCTCATAGACAGAAGCACTCTAAACTTCTCATATGTTCCTCAAGCTGCAGGATTCTCTGAGGATCTAAAACATTTGGAAACTCATGGAATGTTTGACTACGATATCTGTTCATTATCTGGCAGCCACGAGAAAAGCAAATATGATTTTCGGTTGGATGAGAGTGATAAAAAAAAAAAAGGCTGGAAGAAGTTTTTTATAAGATACAATGCTTGGAATAATCACCTTCATCTGGAACAGGTGTGATTGCAGGTTGCTTTATTCCCACAGCAGCATCTGGGCCTGCCTGCATGAAAGACCATCCAACAGTGAAGAGTGAGGATTTTTTTTTTTCAAGTTAGCAAGGAAATTTTGTAATGAACAGCCTCAGGAATGTCCTAAAGAACAATCCAAACGTAACTTCAGAGTGCATACCAACAAAACACTATGCATTTTATACTTGCAAGGCTCCTGCCCTGATCTTAAAAAAGCAAAGTGTATGAAATTCACAGAATCATAGAATGATCTGGATCAGAAAAGACCTTAAAGGTCACCCTGCCATGGGCAGGGACACCTTCCACTGTCCCAGGTTGCTCCAAGCCCTGTTCAACCCAGCCTGGGACACTGCCAGGGATGGGGCAGCCACAGCTGCTCTGGGCTCCCTGTGCCAGGGCCTGATTACCCTCATAATATAGAATATTTCCCCTAATATCTATTCTAATCCTTTTCCTGCTAAGGACACCCTCGTCCCACCACTAAAAGTCCTTGTAAAAAGTCCCTCCAGAAGGACTGAATAAAGTGAAACAACAACAGAAATACTCACTCACCCAGTGGGTTTCCCTGCTTCAGGAAGCTTTCATATCAAACATGATAAGAGTTTTCAAAAGGAAGATAAAGCAGTCGCTCAGAAACAGCAAGCAGCACTTGTAAGCGCAGACAAAATGGCAACACAAAACGCCTGACTTCAAAACATATCTGATAGATTTACAGCAAAATAATAAAGAGATCCCAGTCCCCAGGCTCCCTATCCAATCAGTGGAGAGTCATGCAGGTCATGACTGACAGGACCCCAACTCAAACATCCCAATGACATCCCCTGGGAAGCCTGGGAAAGTGTGCCTCGTGCTTTAAAGAGGAGCTACAGACAAAACCCAGGCAGGGTGAGTGCACTTCTCAGGGAGGCTTGAGCTGCAGCAGTGATTCTCACTATAAAACACAGCATAGCAGGTGTGGTTGAATGGATTCATCAGGTAAAAGAATGCAAGTGTCCTCCAGTAAATGTGAAGGCAATTGTACTCACAGTGGTTTGGATTTTAAGTTTTTCTCCATACTCTCAAGACAACATGAAGTACTGGAAGCACTATTCTGATATAATCAGAGAGAGCAAATATTGATGTTCATATGCCTTTTGAATTGGATAAATGCTTATTTTTATTTTCATGAGGAGATTTATTGTAATAACTCACAATACATTTGAGAATTTTATTTTCCTTTAACCACACAAACCAATTAGATTATTGTAATATTAAGGAATGCTTTATTATAAAATAAGCTTATTGGAGTATGAATGTGAATGACAAGCTTTCTGATCATGACAAGCTTGCTTAGAAGAAAGTGACAATGCAACACCCTGTTAAATTTTCTGTGTTGTCCTTTGTTCTCATCATTCATCCACCACCTCGACAAAACACAGGTAAAATTATTCTTTCACTGTTCATAGAGACAGTTCCTTAAAAATGAAACTGGGGAGTATAATATGTTTAACCAAATGAGAAAACAATTTAAATTAAAATATTGCACAGAGGTCTATTTTGTCTATCATTGAAGTAAAGGATAAACTTTCATTCATTTCAACAGAAGCAGAGCTGGGGAGGACTGCCATGCACCACCAAGATAAATCAGTGCCACTGATCTTTCTAAATAAGCCTGGCTGCAAGGTCACCAGGACATTTTTTCTCTTTTTTCACACTCTTTCCTAGCTTGATTCTGGCATGAAAAATAATTTCCTTAACTTCCATTTGGTATGGAATAGCCTCTGCTTCAAGTTAACAGTAGATTAACACTGTGAGAAGCAATAATATTTTTGCAAGTGATAGGATGAATACAGTCTGACTTCTCAGTCTTTCATCTCATCCCTCTTTAGCACTGTGTCCAAGAAAGTGTCAGACTTTCAAAGCATCTTTCTCATACACAGCCTCACATAGCTAAAAAAACCTCTTAACAGCACATAAAATTTACTAATATGTTAGTCTGTAGCATCAGTACCTATTTGTAAACCAACTTTAATTAGCCTTTGTATTTATTGAACTGATAGACAATATAGGCAGTGACATGAAAATATAATTTATCATATCAGAGAGGAAGCACATACATTATTATCAATGCTTTATTATCTATGTTTAAATTCCCTCTCTGGTGTGCAATGGAGTGTGAGTAACATCCAGACTTTAACTCCTTCATGGCACTTCAAGTAAGAGGATTCTTTCTGGAGGCACCTATATCACCAAACCTTTTCTGCTGGGCGTAGTTTCTACCATGATCTATATGTCTGGAATTTGAGTAAATGACCTATGACTTCAGCACCAGCCACTACAACCAAAGCTGAGGTCACTTCTTAGTGCGCTGTTTCTTCTTCTTGTGTTTGTTAATGTTCCAGATTAAGTCCAGAGGTGAAAATGTTTGGTAAGAACAAAAAACAGACCGGAAGGACATAGGAAAATATCTACTGTAGGACTGGTGGACAAATCACCAGATTCATGTGGCTTTGTTCAGATTTCCACCTCTACCACAGAATTAATGTAGAACATGGGGAATGGATGAATCATAATAGGGAAGGGGGAAAAAGCATTAAATTGAAAAGAGGGGTGGTGATTACATTAGATATTAAGGAGCTGTTCTTCCCTGTGAGAATGGAGAGGCCCTGGCACAGGTTACCCAGAGAAGCTGTGGCTGCCCCATCCCTGGAAGTGTCCAAGGCCAGGTTGGATGGGATTTGGAGCACCTTGGGACAGTGGAAGGTCCATGGCAGAGAAGTATAACTGGATGATCTTTGAGGTCCTTCCAACTCAAGCCATCCTGTGAATCTATTATTCAACAAATATGCAAAATATAAACCGCGCATTCTTTCTCCCTCAACTTCCATATATGTTTCTATTAACATTTTTCATGAGCAGAAACCATTTCTTCTAGGGTTTCTAAGCATATAGCTACAAAAGTCAACTGCAAATTCCAGACTGCAGTATTGCAGGGGTACATCAAACTTCAGACTTTTCTCAGGTGGTTGAATTTCCAGCCACATCAAGCTTCCCTCTTTTCATGACACTCATGCTGTCTCTGAGACAGAGAGGGTACCCTGTTGTGCAGCTTCCTTCAGGCTAGGGTTTCATTTCTGTGTTCACTCATTTGAAGATAGAGCTGCTTTTTAGTCCATTGGGAAAGAGGATTCAAACTTCATAGCAGTCTTTTGACTTGATGTGCTGGTGAAATATTTTAAGAGCTACAAGTTCTCTGTCCTAGAAGAACTACAAGCTGCTAGGGGAGCTCTGCTGTGAAAAAAACTCTTAACTGGGCTTCTGAATTCCACCTTTTAATTACACTATCGGTCCAGTAAAACATAATTAAAGAAGGAGAAGTTTGGCTCCACCTAGCATTTATTCTATTCCAGTACTTCAGGTTGATTTTTAGATATTATGGAGGCATTTGTAAACTACTACACACCTCTGCACGCTGGATTGCTTCCATTTGCACTTTTAAAAGCTGCTACATGAACAGATGACAGCTTTTCAAGCTGAAAATGAGTGTGAATTATTCTATAAGTTCACATGAGGGGGTAATTTTTTTCTTCCCATTCATCAAGTTTGCTGGTGTCAATGCCTCACCTTGTTCATCATTAATGCGTACAATTATATTAAAATAGCATGAGGAATTGAAATGTAAAGACACGAAACCCAGGAAATTCACACAAGTGTTGTGATTTCTGATTTGACTCAACCTCATCATCCAGTGTTGCTTTGGTGTACAAAGTTTTGCCAAGAGGCTTCAAATAGGACACATCTCTACCCACACTGTGCACTGTGTTTTGGTATATTAAAAAAAAGGAGAAGTTTAGGGCTAGACTTGAAAGATACTGAGCAGTGTAATATCATCAGCTTTCTCACATGTCAAAGGATTGGACAAACAAGGTCAAATCACAATGAAAGTATGGAGTGCATTGACCACAGAGCTATAGAGAATGGCTTGGTTTGAAAGGAACTCTATAGATTATCTTATTCCAATATCCTGCCATGGGCAGGGACACTTCCCACTATCCCAGGTTGATTCAAGTCCTACCCAACCTGGCCTTGGACATTGTCAGAGATGGGGCAGCCACAGCTTCTCTGGATGGTGATAGTGACAAGAACCAATGTTCAATTGCTTCATGCTCTACCAGCATCCCTGGTGAACTCATCACTCATAATGAATAATTAGCCGGAATTCTGGATATTGCTGATGATTCTGTCCTCCCAGGCACTGCTGTCACCATACACTTCATGGTCCTGTAGTTTCCACACAAAAGGCTAAGTATGCCTAACACTAAAACATTTCTAGATTTCCCTTAATGAAAATTGTGATATAATTAGTATTCTGCCCATCTCATAGAATCATCAGGGTTGGAAATGACCTGTAAGATCAAGTTCAAACATTAATACAACACTGTCAAGTCCAGGAGCAACAATGTCTTTTGATGGTTTGGGTGAAGAGAAAGACATTTTTCTTCCCCCTTTAACATTAGTGTTCCCAGAACAATTTGTCCTTCCTGGTGTTACATTTAGAAGTGCCACAGAGCAGCACTGGCAGTGCTCTCTTTTTTTCCCAGTACTCTAAAAGAGACTGCCTTGATCTCAGGGCAGCCTGACTCCTCATACAGAGTTTGCAGGTCTGCTCCATTCTGGAGGACACAGCCACTGAAGGCTGTGAAGGAGGGGATTAAAGAAGAACAAAATGTTTTCCATTTGTGCCTTGCCAAGCAAAGACTTCCAGACAGAACCACTTCCAGGTGGTGCAAAGTGAAGGAGCTGCAGGAGAGGCCTTAGCAGAGGCATGACAGGGTCACAGAACCACACAAAACAGGGAATAACTCTGGTTTCATGGGCAGTATTACAACACAATGTCACATTGCAGCAGCGTCCAATCATTTTGAATTGCAGTGCTCCTGCAGTACACATTTGATTGCAGACACATCCCACCTGGCTTACTTCTCCCTCTTCCAACCCTTGTTATAAGCCTGGGCCCATTGTGCTTTACCCTGAATTATATCTAGGAGAAATCAAGGAATTTAGGTTTAATAGCATTTTTAAAAATACATCAGTGATATGTATATATGTATATATATATTTCATTATATATATAAGGAAACTACTGAGCCCTTCACAGAGAGCATAGTACTAGTCCCTTGAAACAGGCAGGCATATTTCCCTCAGGGGTAGCTCCTAAACACTTCTAGATGAAAATAATAATAGCAAAATTATATGGTATAGATTGGATATTGTTAACATTGGCATACATAGTGAAAAAAAATATTATAAAACTCAGGAGGCAAGCTTAAATATTAGGAAAAAATGCCTACTACAGAAAGGTCTGGTATAAAACTAACAGGAGCTGGTGCTGTTGGAAGTTTAGATTATTCCTGAATCCATTCCAGTCATTTCTGTGCACATGGGAGATCATGGGTTAAATCAACAGAGAGACAAGAATTTACAGTGCAGTTTCTCACTGAGGAGTTGCATCTCCTTATGTGAGCAGCTGAACTTGGTCCTTGATTTTGAGGAATTGGCTTGAAGCTAAATAAGTTTCAGAATTAGTCACACATTTTCAGATCCCCGTGGCTCCTACATAAGAACAAGTTCAGTTGCCCCTGGAGGTGAGAATGTAGGAAGTAAATTAAAGCAATCTTTTGCCATTAGGCTAGTGTGTACATTGAGATTAATTTTTGGTGCCAGCAGGGCTTTGCTGTGAGGATGCTCTCAGCAGGGCTGCAGTCCTAACCTATGGCTGTTGCTATAGGGGGGAAAAAAAACTGTCAGGAAAGGGGTGCCACGGCACCAAAAGGGGAAACACTCCTTGATACAGCTTAAATTAATGCTAATTAAAATAAGAAATAGGTAGCAGGAGGGAGATGGCAGTGTTAATCAGCATAATATAAGGCAGGGGGCTGGAAACGCTCCGCTAGGATCTGCGCCTGTACAGCTCGGTTTGTTTACAACAAACAAAATCTTCTCAGCTACTGTTACTGTAGCCATGGCAACAGTATTGAGGTTACATCTATCAACAAAGAGAGCAAAACAAAGATAAGGCTGGTGTTTAATAAAGATGAGCCATGATAATTATACACCAGGCAAAAGACGTCTGCAAAACGAATAGCCTGTGCCCCCAATTTATGTGACACTACCTCTGCAACAATAGAAATTAGATAAACTTGTGACACCAGTGCTGCCATTTCCCTAGTAGGTGGTCTAAAGGCATTAAGCATACTCCCACTGCCTTTAAATATTAGACAGGGACGCAAACTCCTTGCCCTCTTACTCGTTCCATGTGCAAGTCGTGGTGGTTTGGGTGCGACAGAGACAGCTGAGGTTATTCAGAGAGCATAAGAGAGAAAAGGAATGCTGAGGCTCACAGGCACAAATTACCCAAGTAGGAAAAAATAACATTTTATAAAGAAATATCATTTATACCACTTGGGATGTAAGCCAAATGCCACTGAATTTTATCTGCGTATCTATTTAATGTCTTCTCTTTACTTCCTTGCAAATTTTGCGAGTAGCACAGAATGTCCATGTGGTCTCTTGTGAGGAGGTCGTGTGTGATTCAGTCTCCTGGGAATGAAGTCAGCTTGTCTTCAGGATAAGAGGCTGAACAGCAGGAGTCTTCAGATGCTCTCCCCCCTAACGCCCAACTCCACAGCTAGGGACGTGCAGGAGAAGCTGTGCTCCAGAAGTGGAAATGAGAGCAGGACATGAAAGGATGGGTGGCTTAGGAAGTGTTTTCTACTCACATCTGACATATTGATCCCTTTTTTAGTCAGAGAGGACTCATTTGGAATGATTTATGCTAAATTTTAGGATGACATTTTGTTGCAGGGCTTCAGTTAACCCACACCTGAGGTGAAGTAAAACCCCAACTCAAATAATTTGAGTAAAAGGAATGAGAAAAGTTTTTTCAAACAGAGGTGTTTGATGGGATTACTCTAATTACCTACGCCAAAAATCTAGTCCATCATCTGGCCACCTGGCCTCCAGGAAACCCTCAAGAAAGAGTCTCTATTTGTCCCAGGTCTTATCTAACATTCCCAAGCAGATTTTCAGGATGACACAGAATATATAAAATGTAATTTGCATATGGCTACCTTATTTAGAGAGATTAATTTCTCTCTCAACCACTACCAACCTGCTTTGGATTTTTCAGCAAGTAAATTTTTTTAAGATAGATTCTTTAAAATCACTTGTCTTTAGTCATCTAAAAGCTAGGAACTCGTCCTAAGAAATTAGTTGGCTAGACTACCTCATTAGCAGCTGCAGAGAGCCCAGCCCTGCCATAAAACAGAATTCATCACATCTAAAGCTAGATGTCTAAGATGAGTCATCCTCTGAAGAGTTTCTGCTGAAGAAAGACTAAATGACTAACTTAGAGCAAGCAGATCTCTCTTAGGCGGCTAAATTAAAGTGAGATAAACTTTAAGGGCATTCATAATTTCATATAGTAATTCCTTAATTTTATTCTTTTAAAATAGATGGAGACATCATCAGGTATTGTTGTCCTTATGTGTTTTTACCAACCAGCAAAAATTAGGGTGATATGGTTAAACAAAGAAAGGCAAGGGATCTTTCTCTATTCTTAAAGTGAAGTGATAAAGTTTGGCTGAAGCCATTTTTACACAATTATTCCTTATATCTCATCTGTGTCCTGGATAGGACCAACCATCATGGCTCTTTCATATAATTCTTTTTTTGTACAATTTTTCTCAAAATATTTGACAGTGTAAGGTTCAATCACAGATGGTGAGAAACACGCATGAAACAGCATGAAACTTAGAGGTTTTGCTTCTTGCATTTTGGTGTGGCATGAATACATGCATGGTTCTCTCAGAAAATAATTTTAGAACTGTTGGAGTGTATAGAGATAAACAAAAAACACGTCTGTGTCTTAGCCACATAATCCATTAGACATGATCCTTAAGTACTAATTCCCCTAAATTGTGTCTCAAATAATATTAGGAAGCATGGCCAAAAAAA
>WBNP01001689.1:0-29525 GCA_013401095.1 Passerina amoena
TTGCTCTTATTATCTGCACCACAACCTCCAACAACTGCTTTATGAATTCATCTGCAGTTGAGTTTATCCTTCAGAGCATCACACTTTATCTCAGGTCTTCATTTATATTCATCAGTGGGGACGGAAGTAAAATTTAGCTTTAATTCAAAGGCTAATTTAGGTTTC
Source organism: Passerina amoena (assembly GCA_013401095.1). NCBI lineage: Eukaryota > Metazoa > Chordata > Aves > Passeriformes > Cardinalidae > Passerina > Passerina amoena. The sequence goes on from WBNP01001689.1 coordinate 166, forward strand.
AGTATATGATTAACATTCCACAATTACTACCATCAAAGTCAAGCATATGCATAAGTCTCTGCAGGACTGGGGCCAAAACATTTTCAAGTATCCACTTATTCAATACATTTCATATAAAGAATTATTCTTATCTATTATTTATGCAAGGGCCTTAACTAGGTAAATCTTGACATAGCTAGGCCTCTCTCTCCATATAATTACTACTCATCTTACTTTTCATCTGGTTTCTGCTCTGCCTTGTTATCTAATTCCTTGGGTATGAGCACAGTTCACTAACTGTAAATACAATTTACTCTCAGGAGCAGTAGGAATATTCAGCAATCTCCACACCTAAGTTTTCAGGATAATGTGCAACAACTCCCAACAGGTAAGATCATCAACTGCATAATCTGGTAAAATGAACCATTAAAGAGTAATCAAGACTAAATAATAAAAAGCTCTGCTAAATTATAAATTATTGCAACACATCCAGGAAAAATACTAATTTTTCCATTAAATACCATCATCCAACTACAGCAAACAACGTCCAGCTAGTCCACTCAGCCAAAGTGGAATCACCAAAACTTTAATACTATATTTCTGGCATGCAATATATACATAATTAAACAGTTAAAAAACATGTACAAGTGCAGTATGCATAATGTAAAGGCAGCCTTGCTGTGGATTGTGTCTATCAGGATGTTCACAGCACCAGTCATAACATTCGCTAGCAAGAAAAACAGTAATTGATTTTTGTTAATAGCACTAATCAGGCATGGCTGTGACAGCTTGTCCTGCCTTCCCACCGGCACGGCCTCCATTCCTTGCTTTTTCCTGGAATCAGGGGGCTGCACCACCTTCCAGCAGCAGGGCACACTGGAGCCCTTGACCAGCAGCTTTGTGAACACCAGGCTGAGGTCAGTGAGCACAAAGAAGGCCAGCAGCAGCAGGCACTGGGCGAGCACCCAGGTGCAGAAGGGCAGGTTGGCCATGCGGCGGGACACGGGCTCCGTGCACGCCTGGCACAGCTGCAGCAGCACCCACAGCAGCAGCACGGCCAGGGCCAGCCCCCCGAGGGCTTCCAGCCAGCCCCTGACCGAGCTCCGGCGCCACAGCAGCCACAGCCCCACCTGCACGCTCGCCAGGTAGATGGCCAGGTAGCCAAAGAGGGAGAAGAGCCCTTCCCGGTTGGCTTCGAGGAAGCCGAGCCGGGAGCCCCGGCCGTCGCTCCCGTGCAGGATGAACATCTTCAGAGAGGTCGTGCTGAGGAGCAGCTGGTAGAGCACAGCCACAGCCAGAGCCACAAGCCAAGCCTTGTGCCTGGGGAATATGGCTAAAAGCAGAGAGGCTGCAAGTCTCACCAGTGCCAAGGTGAAGAAGAAGTTCCAGTGCACGCCGTACTCCGAGGTGTGCTCGTGGTACTCGATGGATTTAACGCTCAGCAGCCGCCCAACACCGAGGGCAATCAGCGGCCACACGGAGAACACCTGCCTGGCCAGACTGGAGAACCTGCGCCGAGTCCTGTGAGGCTCCTGCCGAACCTCAGGGCAAACGAGAGCATTTCCAAAGATGAAGGCTCCCACCCCCAAGTCCATGGCTCCGGTGCCGTAGGTCTCGGCCTTGGCGTATCGCCGGGGGTACTGTGGGAAATCCACGGCCAAAATGCTGATGGATGTCAGCACGTTGACATAAACACGGAACACAGTTATTGCTGGAATGCGCTCGGGGTCCAAACATGCCTTCTGGAATTCTTTTACAATTTGCCCAAAGGGCACTCTGGCCTCCCGTTTTGTCTGGCTGTATATTTTGGAAAATATTCCGGCACAGAAGGCAGCAAGGATAACTGGCATGAAAAAGATGATTGGAGACAAGACAGTGCAGGAGAACACGAGAGGGGACACCAGCACCAGGAAGTCCAGCAGCAGGCTGTACTTCCTTGAGCTTACAGGTTTTCCGTGATGCAGGTAGTAGAGGATCAGGAGGAGCCCTCTGCAGAGCAGGCACAGCGGAGGCAGGGACAAGCCTGCGGAAATTTCCAGCAAACTCGTTCCGTTCAGGTTGCTGATAAAGGCTTCTTTCAGCTGTTTTTGGGACATTCTTCTGTGTTCCTCTGAAAACACAAAACGTGAATTTGAGGTAGCTTTGTAAAACGAGTCTCCAAACTCCTTAAAAATGAATCAGTTCATTAAAACAACATTGATTTCAGCAGTTATGAGGTGCTTTTCAATTTAAAGAACACACAGCAGCCCTGGAGCTGGCCCGGGAAGCCAAGGACAGGCACAGGATTGAGGAAGCTCCAGCATTTTTCATCCTGCTGCGTTCCAACAAGCTGCTTCGTACATTTCTGAGGGAGATCTCTAAACATCAAATACTCCACTCAACATTCGCATGGTAAATAACCTTACTGCTCTGTAGAACACACTTTGCCATATCCTCTATGGTGCACAGATATGTAAAAACGTGATCCTACACAACTTTGTGCTGCCTGGTGAGCACAGCCAGCAGCTGCAGCCCCCAGGTGACTTTTTAAAGCAGGAAAACCCTGCGGGGTGGAAAAAGCGTGAATGAACCAGGGGTTCTGCTTACCGGGAGCGGGGCATGGATGGCGCTGAGGGGCCGGAGCCGGCGGGGCCCGCGGCCGCTCCGGGCCGGGCCGGGGCCGTGAGGGCGGGACAGGCGGCCGCGGCTGAAGCGGGGCCCGGTGAAGCGGGGCCCGGGTAAAGCGGGGCCGGGGTGGAGCCGGGCTCAGTAAAGCCGGGCCGCGTTCCCCGCCCGCACTTTCGCCGCTTCCGCAGCGCCCGAGCCCCTCCCCGGTTCCGCCTCCCCGGCCCGCCCGCTCCGCTCCCGTTCCCGCTCCCGGCCCCGGCCCCGCTGCCGCCCGCGGTAAGTCCCGAGCCGGCCGTGCCCTCCCGTCCTGCCCGTACCGCCTCAGCCCCGGCCCTGAGGGGACCCCGCGCCCGCCACCCTGGGGTCCCGCCCGCCCGGGAGCTGCCACGGCCCGCCCGGGTCCCCGCGTGTCCCCGGCGTGTCCTCTGTGTCACCCGCGTGTCCTCTGTGTCCCCCGGGATCTGCCGGCACAAAAGGCTCTGCAGGGATGGGTCTGACAGGGCTTTGGGGATGCGATCGCGCCCCGGACTCCGAACTGACTCCAAGTGGTGTTTTCACGCCGGGTTAGGAAGGAAATTAAGGATGGAATAACAATGGAAGAAGAACTGAATAGGAATGGAATAAAGTGGAATTAGAATAGAACTAAAACAGAGTATAATAGAACAAAATTAGAATAGAATTAGAATGGAATAGAATAGAATTAGAATAGAAAAGGAATGGAAGTAATGGCAGGCTCAGCTGCAGGAAGGACGGAATTCTTCCTGGCGGTGTGACTGGAACCTCAGCGTTTATCACAGAAATTCAAAGGGCCTGACTCACCTTGAGTTGGCTCCCAGAGATTTTCAGAGGAAACGGGAAGGGAACAACACAAACCTCTCCGAGTCACTCCCCTTCCCAAAGCTCTGGCTTCTCTGGCGCTGTCAGACCCTCAGATGTGCCCTGTTTCTCCCAACAGGAGGAATTTAACAAGTAGTTGCAGTTTATTGCCAATAGAACTTGATTTATTAAAAAAAACCAAAGCATTTTAGTCCTGATGGCAGGGAAGATACACAATTCCCTCCAAAAAAAAAAGCTTTATTTGCAGGGCAGCAGCACTTGGCCATCACTCTGGGTAGGATTTCCAGCTCCAGTGTTACTTGGGCCCCCTGGGATTGGTAATTCTGTCTGAAGTCTTTGGGATTTGCTTGTGGAACCCACTGGAAAATGACATGGCCAGAGTTATTTTTATCTAAATGCTTTTTTATTTTCTTTATTTAAGCATTCTCCAGTGTGATTTGAATGAAGTACCCTAAAGTAAAGGCCCTCTCCAGTGTTCCCGTCCACAGGCCTGGACAAGATGCCAAAGCAGGTAACACGAAAAGCAGGAATTGTGTGTGCTAATTAAATGTAACTGCCAGGAGAGAATTCTTGGCTTATTTCCACACAGTCAAGATTAGGTAACTACTAATGAATATTCACCCCTGCTTCATGAATTGACTGGACCTATTTACTGCAGGTTTGAGCTGAATTAGAGACACCAGCCAGTGATTTTTGTGGTGCCCTGGGCTCTAAGAGGGCAGCTGTTGATGCAGGCAGCAAGCACATCCTAAGGGTGTTTGTTCAGGAAGGTGAATGGACACGAGAGTTGGGATTTATTGTCAAATATTCTTTTATTTTTGGCTGAGCAGGGCAGCAGAACCAAGCCCTTCCTCAGGCCTTGCAGTCTCACAGTGGGTTTAACTTGCCTGGTGTGACACAGGGGCACGGGGGGAAGGGGAACGGGCAGGAACTCCTCAGCCCATGCAGTGTTTCCTAATTGTGGTGTCTGTTCTCTGACAGCAGCAGGCTGGTTAATGCTCATTCAGAGGGGAAGAACAGAAATCACTTGGATGGCAGGGCTTTACTGTGTTGCTAAGCTTTTTTTTTTTCCCCTTACTGTGTAAAATTCTAAATCACTGGAAATGAAGTATTTATGCTCTCTGCAAAAGATTAAAATGCTCCTAAATGAGTAGCTTTTTTTGGTTTTTTTTAGGAACATGCTAAGTGGGGTTTGCAGTGCATTTCCCCTGCATTAATGAGCTCAGCTCACATAGTGGGCATGCTGCTGACTAAATTTAGCATTTTCTGTATAAACAAGGTGATGCTGCCCATGGGTTAGCTTGTGGTACAGGTGAGCAGGGATAGTTTGGAGAACTTTCTGTCAGGAGATAACAAGAGGAGTGTACAGAATATAGAAATCAGGACTGGCATCTTTTCCACTCTTCATTTTCTCTTCTAGCCTCTCCTTTCCCCAGCAATGGCAAACAGGTCCTGGAATCTCTCTTCTGGCTGGTTTTCCATTACATACAACAAGTGTGCCCTTCCAAATAATGTTTTCAAGGACATGGGAGCCCAGAGGCTGGGATTTGAATATTTTAAGTGATTCAAAGGGGACGGAACTTCAGCTAAGGCAGGGCAGCTCCTCTCCCAGCACCATTCCTGTGCCCTGGCTGTGGTGTGTGCACTCTGCAGGCTTCACCCTGAAAATGAGAGCCTCTGCTAGGAAAGCTGCATTTGTTTTAGCCTGCAGGGGCTTCCAGCTGTACCTGCAGCCAGCCCTTCCTGCCTCCCTGAGCCCAGGGCACTGCTTGGATTGAGTGCATGACATGCAGAGGCTTAGAAATGAGCCAGTTGCAAGAGCATGGGGTGTGTGTGTAGGGCTGCAGTGTGAGCCCAAGGCCACGTTCTCCGAGTGTCTCTGCTCACAGCCAGAACCCTTTCTAACATCAGAGCAGCTGGGAGGAGGAGGAGCTCTCACATCCTGGGGTCTGGCTCCTGCTGAGGCTGAAATTCAGTGACATGGAAGCAGCAGAAGAGCTGGAGCAGGGAATGAGGTGAAAGTCCAGCTCTTCACCTTTCTCTGGTGCTGATCTGACATCCCCTCCAGGAAAATGGCCAAAGGGAAGATTCTCTCATCCAGAATGACCTCAGTGAATCATTTGAAGAAGAAGTCAGAGCCTTTCTCGGTGATGAAGAGAAGCTGCATCTTTTTGATGACCTCACCAAGGTGAACCCGGTGACAACCAGGACAGGTGAGCAGCCAGGGAGTGTCTGCTGAGGGATCCCTTCCCTGCTGGCCACTGACAGCTCCTGCTCTCACTGCATTCACACCATCAGCACAGGAGTTGTGTATATTACACCCACAGTTATATATATTACACCTGCAATGGTGTACATTACACCTGCAGCACTCTCTTGGTCACCTCATTCTCTATTAAACCTGACAGGTAACACACCTGAGACTCTTGTTACCAACAGGCACAGCAAGGGTCAAACACACTTGGCAAAAGATGCTGACAGAAGCTGTTGCTTTTCAGTTCTGAAATGTCTTCAAGCAAGATACAGAGTCAACCTGTTCTACACAAATGCTGGCTGCAGCCTGGTGGCTTTAAATCCTTTCCAGCCTTTCCCCTGCCTCTACTCACCTGAGCTCATGAGGGAGTACCACGTTGCACTTTGTCCTCAGGTAACCTTGTGTTTGAGATCACTGTCCTTCTGCAGAGCCCAGGTGTCAAACTGCTCCAAATTTATCTGAGAAAATACTCCCACAGGATAAACCCCATTTCTTGTGAAATATTAGTTCTGTTAGAAGAGCAGTGATGTTTTCAGGTGAATGTGAGATGACCCTTGCTATCCATTGCTCTGTGGTTACTGTACTCTCTTTCACTGCCAGGATTTAAAACCTCACATCTTTGCCGTGGCTGAGCAAACCTACAGGAATGTCCAAAAGCAGATGGACCCTGTGAACCAGTCCATCATTGTGAGTGGAGAAAGTGGTGCTGGGAAGGTAAGGAAATGTTTTTCTGTGACATTGCTCTCAAGTTTTGAGCTCTGCCAGTGATTTGTAGCACAGAGTAGCGCAGTGAATGAGCAAAGATGAATTTAAGCCCCTCTGACACAGCACGTAGCCAATCTGCCCAGCACGACTCTCTTGAAATGTGTGTGAAGCATTAAGTGATTGCTGCAGTTAAACACACTCTGCTTAATATAGCAGCTCTTCAGGTGACATCTGTCATTTCTGGAGGGCTGGCTTTGAATCATTCAGCAGGAATTGCACCTGAGTTCATGCCTCAGCCTGGTCTGTCAGGGAGCTCAGCAAACCCTCTGTACAGACTTAGAGCAGTGGGTGCAGCTCCTGCCCTGGCCCTCCTGTGATGGTCCATCCCTGCAAGGACAATGCTGAGGGTATTTTAAAGCCCAAGAACAAGATGCTTTGCTGAATGTTAATGACTCAAAATCCATTCACATTCACTCCATCCCAAGGCAGTAGCTGTTCATTCTGGCTGAGCCTCCAGATGGTGACACCTCCATGGAGCACTCCCACTGCAGCAGCTCTGAAATGTGTGTCTGTGGCACAGAGTTCCCACTGAACCAGAGCTCCAAACCTGACACAGTTCCTCTCTTTAGCCTCCCCTCCACCTGCACCCTGTGTTTCCAGAAGGCAGCACTGCTCCACTGCCATAACTGCTAAGATGTTGAAGAGCTACTGCCACATCTCTCCCTTGCAGACCTGGACCTCTCGCTGCCTTATGAAGTTCTATGCCTCTGTTGCTGCCTCAGTTATCTCCCCAAAAGGCAACGAAACTGTGGAGAGGATAGAGAAGAGAGTGCTGGATTCCAACCCTGTCATGGAAGCATTTGGTAAATGTGGCTTTTTAAACAACAAACTAAAGTAATGGCCACTGTGGGAATTTCCTTTGTTCCCACACGAGTCTAAGCTGTCTCTTGGTCCTCTCCTTACAAACAAACTCCTCAAATACCGGAGCTGCTTACAGAGCACCCCAAATACCTGTATGTGCTGCCTGGCAGAGTGGGCCCACTCTGACTGACTGTGTCTGCCCCTGGCAATTTCACAGGGAACGCCTGCACCCTGCGGAACAGCAACAGCAGCAGGTTTGGGAAGTACATCCAGCTCCAGTTAGACAGGTAAGAATCACTGGGTACCTTACCTCTTGTCTTGGTCCTTTAAATCTTTATCATCTTCTTCCTTTAAAGCTTATCTCTGAAATCTGCCATAGAATATTGTGTGTCTTTAGAGCGTATTTTGGTTTGCTGGCAGTTTAAACTGTTATTATTTTCCTTTCTGGGTTTGTCTTTTTTCCTGCAAGCTTTCACCCTTAATGTCTCTAAAAGAGTGCAATGGAAAAACAGAGATGTAGTTAAGAACCCTAAATAAAATATGGACAAAACTGAAGGTGAATTGCAAAGCATTCACAGTCAGTTGGTCTCAGAACAGCACAACCCACCTTGGATTCTGTGAAGAGGTTTTGTTGAAATCTTTGCTCTTTTTCCCTCTCTAGATTCCATCATCTGACTGGTGCTTCCATCCAGACTTTCCTTCTGGAGAAAACAAGAGTTGCCTATCAGGCCCCCAACGAAAGAAACTTCCATATTTTTTATCAGGTTTGCCTACAGTTAATTTTGCTGAGCATTTCTGACACACAGCAGGGATGGAATCACCAGATTTAGCACAGTTGCAACTTTTAGTAATTACCAGTTTCCCTGTCTCCCAGGCTTCCAAATTAAATCATCCTCCCAGTATGTTATTCTTCACTGTCTGGGAGCTGTAAACACCAAAGGCAGAATTCAATTTTTACCTTTTTTTTTGGCCTCCAGATCACAAAAGGTGCTACTGCAGAGGAGAGGCTGGAGTGGAACCTTCCAGAAGGGGCTGAGTACCGCTGGCTGCCAAACTCTGAAAGAAACTTAGATGGTAAAGATTAGCTTCACTAACTAATTAATCAATCCATTCATAACGGCTGGAATCTTAAAGGGAGGCAGGCAGAAATAGATCCTGTTCCATCCCCTGCTCAGCCACCAGCAGATGTTTTGCAAAGCCACCTGCATTAGTGGGGCTCTTTCTAAGTTTCACTTGGCACTATTAAGTCTTAAAGCTTAAAATCAGTCACCTGGCTTAAACCAGCTGGTTCTGGCCTGGCAAATTTGCATCTTTGTGGCTTTGTTTAGAAACTGTCTTGTCTTTGCTTGTGCTTCACCTGAGAGAAAAAACCAGCGGGTTGGTTCTGCAGCTTGTGTGTGGGATTTACCCAGACAGCTTCCCTGCTCTGCACTGACCGTTCCAGCTGGATGGGATGTGCTGAGATGTTCTGCTTGCCCCTGTTTGTGTGCTTGGCTCGTTCAAGAGCACTGTTTGGCTTTTCAGAGGACTGCTTCGAGGTGACCAGAGGGGCAATGTTCCACCTGGGCATCGGCCGCGCCACGCAGAGCAATATTTTCAAGGTCAGCCACCCAGCAGGGACACACACGAGTCTGGGCTCTGTTTGCTGCCTTCTGTGCAGGAGCTGCCCTGTTCCAGGCTAAAGGAGAGCTCAGGGGAGCCTGCCTTGGAGGCAGCTGTCCTGAAAAACTCCCTGATTGCATTGCAGGTGCTATCAGGCCTTCTGCACCTCGGGAATGTTCAATTCTCCAATCCACTGGATGAATCTCAGCCTTGTGAACTGGAAGACAAAACCAAAGGTGAGGCAACAACCATGCCATGCTCCAGAGCCTTGTTAGTTCAGTGCAGATGCCCAAGGGAAAGGATTAGAGAAAGGAAAGAATGGAGAGAATTCTTTCCTTTATTTAGTTAGTTAATTTAGATCTACTTACTATATTTATTTCATTATTAACGTTTCTTCAAATTTATTATATCTACCAAATTTTCACTTGAGTAATTTTAACTATTATTACTTTTCATTATTAATTCCTTTTAACTACTAATAAGTCTAATTACTAGCAACTTAATTTTGAAAATTAATAAATTTGTTTAAACTGTATTGATTTTATTGCATTTTAAATTATTAAATCAAATTTGTTTAAATTAATTTAATTTCTTCATTTAATTCACAAAGAATTCCTTATTAAAGGAAAGAATTTGAACAATAACTCTCCTGCTGATAGGAGACAATTGAAGCCATGAGCAACCCAAAATTTAGCTGTGATTTTGTGAACAAACAAAAACCTATTGCTCCCCTGCCCTGAGAGATAATATCCTCCCCTGACAGGTCAGGGCAACTGCAGCATTACCCAGTGATTTCAGGAGGATTATTGGCAGAACTGTGGCTCTTGTTTGTAATCTTACTCTGCCATCACAGGGCTGGCAGAAATCTGACCCAGAGGGAGAGCAGGGCTTTTCACAGGAAAGCTTGGAAGTTTTCATGAGAAAGACCAAAAGGCAGTGACAACAAATCTGTTAAATTGCAGCAGAAGCAGAGGTTGTTCTGCCTGTCTTCAGGAGGCTTGTGGATCTGGATTTCCTTCAGAGATAAAACTGCCCTGAATAGGGAAGGTTCCTGCTGCAATTTCACATGCTCTGAACTCAAACCACTTAATATTCAAATAATTTTGAATGCAGCTCAGCTGAGAGAGATCTTAGATGCTTTGTCAGCAAATACTCATTCTTCTACACTTACTTTCTATCCCAAAATCCCTGTTTTTTACCTGGTCATGACTGTTTGATTTGTCTGTCTGGATTTTGAGTTCCCTGCTCAAAAAAGGTGAAAAAGTAACAAAGATACACCTAGAGAGAAAATCAACTTCAGTGTGGCAAACTTCGGCTTGTTCTGGTATTCATTCCAAAGAGAGGACCCAGAATTCTAGGGCCACTCTGCATCCAAATTAAGAGTCTGGTTTTGCAAAACTTAATCCTAAGTTTGGGTGGAAAGATCCAAAATCCACATTTAATTTGGAGAGCTGATGGAAGTGGCATTTTCACACACAATCCCTAGACCTTCCTTACCTTCAGAGGTATGAACACAGCAGGTAACCTTGCACTGTTTGTTCTCCTGAACAAGAGTTTGTGAAGACCACAGGGGAGCTGCTCCAGATTCCCGTTGAGGAACTCCTGGAATCTTTAAGGATCAGAACAATCACTGCTGGAAAACAGCAGCAGGTGTTCAGGAAGCCATGCTCCAGAGCTGAGTGTGAGACCAGGAGGGACTGCCTGGCCAAAGTCATCTATGCCAGGTAAGGGTGGCCTCATCCAGGTGACTTTTGGGAGGGAATGGGGAGGCCAGAGGGATTCACTTGCTGCTGTTTCGTGCCAGCACATCTGAAATTCCTCTTCCTTCCAAGTGACACTGATGGAAACAGCAGTAAAAGAAACAATTCTGATTATTGCAAGCAAGCAGCCTCCAGCTAATCCCACTGTTGCTGTCTGCAGGTTGTTTGAGTGGCTGGTTTTGGTCATAAATGAAAACATCTACACAGACCCCTCAGTGTGGACCAGCTTCATAGGTATGGATATCCCACCCTGCTTTAACTCAGGGGCCAGCAGCTCTCCAGGCTGCTCCTAAACTAAAGCTCCCTGTCCTCCCACGTTGCTTCCAGGTTTGTTGGATGTTTATGGGTTTGAAGCCTTCCCTGAAAACAACTTGGAGCAGCTCTGCATTAATTATGCCAATGAGAAACTGCAGCAGCACTTTGTAGCTCACTACCTGAAGGCACAGCAGGTAATACCCCAAAGTGAAGATCAAATCTTCAATATCTGATTTAAAACAGCATCTTTTTGTCACTTTAATTGCATTGCTGTGCCTGTTGTTGGATGGAACCTTCAGTCAATAATGGCACCGAAAGCAGTGGGAGGGAGCAGTGCCTTTGCAAAGAGGGGAGTGTGGGGCAGTTGGAATGGCCCAGCTTTGTCTCCTGGGGACTGGAAATCTGTTCCCAGCCCCACTGGATCTCTGCTTGCTTCTCCTCAAAGAGCTGAACACTTGAGACTCAATTCTTGGGGTAAGTGCTGCCTGAATTGAGATTCTCTTGGAAGTTTCTGCTTACAGCCATGAAGCATAAAGTCCCTAAAGAGTGGAGCTTCTGGGCTGAGCTTGGTGTGAAGGCAGAGCCCACCAGGCCCCTGTCACCCACCCCTGGGCACGTGGGACCTGTGGAGGCCTCCTGCCCCAGGGGCACAGCTCCCTGGCCCCAGCCATGCTGGTGCCTTCAAAACAAACCCCAGTGTGCTCCAGCTTCATTCCTGAGCAAGGAGGGACACAAATGCTGGTGTTTCACAGCAGAGAAGGTTTTTTTGCACTGTGCAGTCCCTCAGTGGTCACACACTGCTAATTCCAGCTCTCATCTGAGTGCCCTGCAAGGTGCAGAGTCCCTGCCAGGGCTGCTGCTCTGCCCCTCCCCACTGCAGATCCATTACCAAAATGCTCTTTGCCATTAACTGGAATCAGGGAAATGATTTTCTTCATGGCAGCAGTGTGCTGGCACCTCCTGCCTCACAGCAGGGTTTTGTCAATTTATTCAGGATCAAGTATTCCTTTGACTGCCATTTGTGCTTTGCTGCTGCCAGGCTGCTTTCCCTGCCTGCCCTGGTCAGCATGCCAGGGGTTAATGGTCAGGGAAGATGGAAAGCAAGCTCAGGCACACAATTGCTTTGCTTGAAATGGCTCCATGACCTCTGTTTATAGCACCCCTCCCACTCACTGCCTGCCCTCTTACCTCTGGATCTGGCTGTCCCCCAAACCACTTAAATGCCATTAGTGGCTGTGCTGAGCAAGCTTTTGGCAGGAGGCTTTTCAAATAACTGCCCAGAGCTTGTGCTTGTTAAACACTGCTGACAGTTTGTCCTGTAATTCAGCATAAATATTGTACCAATTATTCCAACCAGTATCTCCCTGCACTTCCTTTCAGATCAGGCTTTGCTTTAAGTGGAGCTCAGGCAGTAAAGCCTGGCACACAGAGGTTGGGCTGGGGCTGTGTCCCAGTCCAGGAAAGGAGTTCTGCTTGTTCCTTGTCCTTCAGGGGAAATCTCAGCACAGCCAGGAGAGGCTTTGTGTGACTGTGGCCTTTGTTTGCTCTCTAAAGCAGCCTTGCAGCTCGCTCTGATAAATCCGTGGGGTTTCCAAATCCTCAGATAAATTGTTCCAGCAGGTTCTGATCCACACCCAGAAGCTTACCTGGGGTGGGATATCCTCATGTGGGTTGTTTTTTTTCCTCAAGCTTGGTGTTGACCTGGAGCTGAGCTGGGATTAACTCCTCAAACAGGACCTGGATCAGCTGCCCAAGGCACAGAGCTCTGAGCTCTGGTGCCCTCTGCTGCAGAATAACCCCTTCCCTCTTCCTTCAGGAAGAATATGCAGCTGAGGGCCTGCAGTGGTCATTCATAAACTACCAGGATAACCAGAACTGCCTTGACCTGATAGAGGGAAATCCTCTCAGCATTTTTTCCTTGCTGAATGAGGTAAGTGTGATCCAAACCCTTCATTTTTTGGGCCCCGGTTCCTGCCTTTGTCCCACATCACCAAAGAAAACACAGACAATAAATTAATAGAAAACCTGTCAGCTATGAAATTTCTGCAGGGCTTCAGTTTCACAAAATCTGCTTCCTCCTGTTCTGAGCTGTCTTTTTCCCTCTGATCCTGGATGCTCTGATTCAAATATGAAGCCTCAATTACTTCTCTCCCCCTCTTCCTTCCCAATATTTCAGGCCTTGCATACTCAAAGCAGCTCTGAAGGTAAAATTGCTACCATTTCAATGTTAAATGTTGTAGCTTTTAGAGTCAGGTCTTTGTGCCAAACAAGAGATGCTGCAGCTGTGTGTCCTTTGCAGGAGTGTCGCCTGAACAGAGCCTCCAACACTGACCTGTTCCAGACCAGGATTGAGAAAGCCTTGTCCAGTAATCAGTGTTTAAGTCGAGATAAATTCAGTAAGAAGCCCAACTTCATCATTTCACATTATGCTGGCAAAGTCTGCTATCAACTGGCAGCAATGGTGGAGAAAAATAAGGTAGGTGTTTGCAGAAAGAGCTGTTTAAAAAATCTTAAAAGTATCCTACAGGCCTAAAGTGATTTAAATCAAACAAATACACTCAGTGCTGGGTACTGGACATACCTTGCTGCAAGTAAATCCTTCAGGCCATGTGAAACTGGGTGATATCCTTGGTGGGATCCTCTGAACCACCACTGGCACAAGGAGAGGCTTTGTTAAACCTTTGAGCTGGGGTGGAAGTGAACCATCACCAAATCAGGGCTTCTTCCATTCCTGGGGGATGCAGAATTGTTAATGGCATTTTTAATTGTTAAGGGCATTTTTATAACTACAAACACAGCACTTAATTCCCCAAAAAAATTCAGATAAATTTATGAGAAACAAGAGCTGGGCTTAACTGCTGAAAGTGCTCAAAGTACTCAAAATTTTGGCCATCAGGGAATAAGTGAAATGTGAAATAATCTGCAGAGAGCAGGGTCCCTTCTCAGCTCTGACATCCCCAGCAATTATGGCAAGTGCTGTTATTTATTTAGTAATAAAACTCCATCTCTTAATTCAAAGGAATGTTTCTGATGCCTGCTGCAGTCTGTCCTTCAGGGATTAAACCACTCCTGAGAGCTGGAGCTCCCTTAGGCTGTGTAACAAGAGCAGTGATGGGAGCAGTTGTACATTTGCCTGCATTTGCTGAATGTTCAGCCAAACACTGTTTTCTGTTCCTAAATCTGACTGTGAGTGAATGCACATCATCAGATTTGAAACTGAGCTGTGGTCACATCAAATTTGGCATCAGAAATACTGTTCTATGTCTATATGTGCAATTCTTAGTTATTTTCAGAGGTGCAGGTGCCTGCCAGGTCCAGGTACTGACAGGTCATGTCTGTTTGCAGGATGCTGTTCCACCAGAGCTGATCCACGTTTTGCAGAACTCAAAGGACCCTTTGCTTCAAAAATTATTTCCTGTGACAGAAAAGAACCAAAATAACACCAAAACCCAGAACAGAGCAGCTGTTGTTACAGTGGTGTCCAAGTTCAAGGTACATCCTATTCAGGTTTCTGCTGTAATTTTGGAAACTTTCTGGATTTACCATCAACAATTCGAGGAAATGCATCCACAGAATGGATTTTGTGCTCTAACACCGAGTCTGTAAAGCCATCCTTGCCCAGAGCAGCTCCATGGGGTGGGTGGGAGATCCCTGAGGAGGAGGAGCCCTGCTGAGCCCTGTGTTTGTTCCTGCAGAGCTCCCTGGAGCACCTGATGGAGATTTTGAGCAGAACCACTCCCCATTACATCCGCTGCATCAAGCCCAATGCTGACTGCAAGGCCATGACCTTCAGGAGAGAAGAGGTAACTCCTCCAGAGCCTTCCCCAGGGCTCTGCACTGAGGCTCTTAGCATCTTGAGTCACTTGCAAAGCTCTTTCCACAGCACATTTTGAAACAGCTCCTTCTCCTTTGAGATGAACACCCTTCCAGAGTCACTGAGGTGCTTGTCCAAAACCGCTCCCAAGCACAGCAGCTCTTGCAGCTGCACCTTGCCTGTGGCTGGGGTGATTGGGTGCTGCCCTCCCAGCCCTTCCAACAGCACCCTGGGCACACAAACACCTTCAAAACAAAACTGTGCTCATTCCTGGAGTCCAGGAAGCTGAGAAGCTTTGGGAGCAGAGCAGCAGATGCTAAAGCTGTAACTAGAGAGCCTCATCTGATGGGCAGTGAGGCTTTAAACACCCATAGAATCTGCTGAGCATGGAGATACCAGCACTGGCTGTGGATGCCCAGGACAGGGCACACAAGGAGCAGCTTCCACCAAAGTCAGCTTTGCCTAAACCATCTCAATTTGTGCCTCAGGTTCTCAGCCAGCTCCAGGCCTGTGGGATAGTGGAAGCCATCACCATCAGTGCAGCAGGTTACCCAGTCAGGTAAGTCCAGATTCTTCAGCATTTCTAATCCATTTCTATAGCAATTAGTGGCATTTAGTTATTCAGAAGAGCTTATAAGGAGGAAACCAGCATATCCAAGCACAATTCCTGTCCTGGCTTTGCTACTGTTACTGGGAAATCTGAATTTCTTCACAAGTTCTGTACTTTCTGGCCTGTTTGACCATTCAGGCATCAGTCTGTTTGCATCCCATGCCCTGGATCCACAAAGCCATTCTGGGATTTTCCCTCCTCAGAGGATGAGTTATTACCATTCAGCAAAAAGGATCAGTTATTTATAACAGTAATGGTTCTTGCCTGGAATTCTCTGCACATTTTGTCTCTCAGGATCCCTTTCCAGAGTTTCACTGAGCGCTATGAACTGCTGAGGAAATCCTGGGGCTCCAGCAAAAAAAGAGTGTGGGATAAAAGCAACTCTCATCCTGCTGAGAAAACAGGTAAGTATCTTCAGGTAATCCCTCTGCCATCAAGTAAAATTGTCACTGCAGCCATTTGGTATCACACAGATCAGGTAATGACTGTATTCATCACTATTCTCAAAATATTTCTTTAACCTGTCACCAACCTGAGTTTCTGATTTGCTTAACACTTAAAATCTTACCCCTCACTTCTGGTTTTCTGTGTTCCTCCTGGGTGGAACAGTGACAGTTTCAGAGGTGTCTGGGGTTCCCCTCACCCAATATAATTTGGAGTTGATTCTTTAGTAGACTTGAAAACCACTTACCTTTTGCTTTATTTTCCTTCTCCTTCCTTTCTTTCCCCCCTCCTTGTTTCCTTGCTGAATCACTGACCTTCCAGCTTACCTGGACTCTGCTGCTTCTTCCACCTTTTGCAAACTTCTCTTTTTCTAAGCAAGAGTGAGGATGGACTTTAACAAACACAATCCAGCCCACAGGTAATGCCTTTGCTCTGAGCTCCTGAAAGGAGGAGCTCATCAGGTGGTTACATTTAATATTAAAGGTTATTGCAGCCCCTTTCTGTGCCCCAGATGATTCCCCTTCTCACCCCGTGGGTCAGTTCAATGAGCAGCAGCTGTGGGAAGCAGGACCAGCCTGTTCACATGAGTAAAACTGGTGGAAATCTGTTCACCCTGTGGAAATGGGGTGAAGTAAGGAAGTGCAGGCTGGAAAATTACTTACACAGTGGATCTTTCCCCCTCAATTACAAACCCATTAACTGCAAAGCCTCTTTGTGATGGGTTTTTAGTCCTTTTTATCTTGAGGGGGTAATAAGCTGCAAACAAAGCAAAACAATTGCCCAAACACAGGGATAAGCTTTTGGTTCCCTTATCAGCCCAGCCCCATGAACACCATCAGAGCCACCAGATGTCTTCCTGTAAGCAAGAATTGCTTCTATTTGTTTTCAAGACCTTAAAATGCTCTCATCTCCTTAGAAATATTTATAGCAGAAAAGCAAACAGTATCCAGGATGGAATGATGCAAAACCCATCCAGCCCTGTGCATGCAGGAACTCCTGCAGCCATCTCTTGTTCCAGGTCTGAATTAAGTCTGTCTCTATTTCCAAAGAGATTCATCTGGCTGAGCTGTTTGTAATGTAAAAAATCATGCAGTGTGTCCCAGAAATGGCTTTAATAACCTGTAATTGCTGCCATAAATTCCTGCTCAGGACCCCATAGCTGCTCCCAGGGCCCTGTCACAGCTGTACAATTCTGTAGAATTTGCTTCCCCTTCCTGCACTTTTCAGTACATTAAGGCTACAGTTCCCTGCCTTTTGTTCTTTGCTCCCACAGCTTTGAGTTTTGAGTATTTAATGGGATTTTCTTAGCACTGAGCTGCTCAGTCTATTCTTAATGGCATTGCTGCTGCTTTCTCCTGCTTCCCTGTGGGATGTTTGGGGTGGGAGAACACCTGAGCCTCCCTGGTTCAGCCTAGCTCTGCCCCAAATGAGTTTTACCTGTGGAGAGCAGAGGTGATGACAGATGAGAAGGCAGCACCCAGGCACAGCCCAGTTTCAACACCCCACGCTGGTTTGCTGCTTGCTGGCACCTGGTGCTGGCACATTTTAGCCTTAAACACAGCAGGACCAAGTGCTCTCAGCCACCCCCCCTTGCTGCAGGTGTTTCCCCTCGAAGTGGCCAAGAAATCTCAGTGCAAAGACAATGCCCTGGCCCCCATTTCCAAATTTTGTGGTGCCTTCTCCTCAGTGCTTCACTTCCAGGTGAGAGTCCAGCCATGGGTGATGACAAAGCTCCACGTGCTGCTGTTCTGGAGATCCTCCAGGATGCTCTCAGGAGACAAAGCCCTGCTCAGGCAGCAGGGGATGGAGCAGGAATCCCCTCAGTCTTCTGTGGCAAAACCAAAGTGTTCCTGGCCAGCTCCCTGGTAAGTGCTGTTCCTTGGCTCCTGCCTCAGGGCCGTTCTGGCACAGACAGAGGCAAAACTCCTGCCAAGCCAGTGTGACCAGAACTGGGCATTTTCCATCCAATTATTAAACTCAATCAAGCAGCCATCAGAATCCAGCTCTGCAGAGCACTTTGTGTAATGGCCTCTGTGTTGGACAAGGAGCTGCACTTGTGTCAGAATTCCAGTAAGGATGGCAGCTTTCCTCAGCTCCACAGGACAGATTTGGCTGGGAAAGAGAGGAAGGAGTCAAAGGCACTTCTGCCAAGCTTGCAGGATGCAGCCCCTTCAGCGGAGCTGGGTATGAACCTGCTGCTGCTGGCTCCACCTTCCTCCCCAAGAGCTTCCATTTTCATTTCATGTACCTGAAAAGCACCAGTGAAGTGAGGACAATCCAGCAGTCACAGGACACTGGAATGAGGCTGTGGTCCCCTGGCAAACACCAGGAGGCTGTAAAAGAGGGAAGAGCTGTGAGCACAATTCCATCCCTAACTCCAGGCTCCTGTTCCCCACTGCAGCTGGAGCTCCTGGAAGCCAGGAGAGCAGAGGTGTTAAATGAGAAGGCATTTTGCATCCAGTGCTGCTGGAGAAGATTTAAAGAGAAGAAAACAGCAAAGGAGAAACGCTCTGCAACTCTCATCCAAGCAGGTGACTTGCGGGGTGGGGCTGAAATAACAGAGCAAGGCACATTTCCAGTCACTCTGGGGATCACAGTGGCACGAGTGGCCAAGTGCCATCTCGCAGAGACTCTGAGCACTCGGGTTTCTCTCTTTGCATCCCCAGCTGTTCGTTCCTGGCTGGCCAAGAGTCGCTTCCAGAGGCTGCGCAGGGCTGCCCGCGCCATCCAGCGGGGCTGGAGGAGGTGGAAGGTGAGTCTGGGGGCCAGGACAGCACTGAAAGGAGCCTGAGGCTTCTTGGGGTCTGAGAAAGAGTAACAACTCTGAGAACTGCAAACCCAGTGCTCCAGAAAACTCTTCTCCAGCTGAAGAGCAGATGCCAGTCCTGTAGAGCTGCTTCTGGCTCTTCCTGCAGCATAAACTCACTCCTTACCTGCATGGGAACTGGGGTCTGCTGTCCTTCCTGACTCCCTCTTTACAGAGTCACTTTTTCAGTCCTGAGTTGTGCCCAGGACATTTGAGAATCGCTGTTGCTGTTGTTGTGTCTTTCAGGCAAAAGCGGCCGCGCTGGCAGCAGCGGAGCTGGACGGGGGGGAAGGAGAGGAGCTGGCAGCCCCTGGAGCTGCCCTGGCCCCTGGAGCTCCCTGTTCCCTGGGCACAGCGTGGGCCCTGCAGGCAGCTGTGCAGCTCTGGCCCCTGGGGCTGGTGCTGGCTGCAGCCCCTGGCAGTGCCACGGGCCCACGGCGGGCGCTGGCGCTGCTGGGCTGCCTCAGGGGGCTGCAGGAGGGCCCCAGGGGACACCTGGGCTGTGGCATCGCCTCCATCAGAGCCCTCCCACAGGTACCCACCCCTCCCTCCCTCCTGTCTGCAGCTTGGGAGCAGCCTGGGGTAGCATCTCCCACTGCCTGGCACTGCCTTCCCTCAGAAACTGCACTTACAAATCACCCTCGGGTCTGGGGGGGGGAACATTTCTGTGTTGGCATCAAATTCTGTGTGCAGGAGCTGCCACAGCAGCTGCAAACTGCCAGGGCAGTGCTGAGCACCCCAACCTGCAGAGTGGGACCTGCTCTCAGTCCAGTTCAATGCTGGCATCTCTGTAGTGACCATTTCTCTTCAGCCCATTTCTGGAGGAGTTCCTCTGTCCTCATGCCCCAGTGCTTCACACACTCCAGAGCTAAATGTGAGTAACAAGATCAGCTGCACATCTGGCTGAACTCTCCCCCTCTTGTCCCTGCAGGGCCCTGTCAGGTTCCACTGCAGGAGGTCCCCCCCTGCACTTTGCCACCGTCAGCCCCCACACGGAGGCGTTTTCCATCACGGGACTCAACCAGATCCTGCTGGACAGACAGGAGCTCCTGCCCACATAGCCCTGCCCTGCCCTGGCCTCCAGGGGGGCTCTCTGCAAGCTGCTGCTTCCAAATCTCTCAGTGTCCACTTCTGCTGCTACCTCAGAGCTTCCACAGCGCTGCCTTGAACGTACAACGCGAGGGAGAGGGACACACCTCATAATGCACATGATAATAACCTTAGAATAACATTAAATTACATTGACTGGGGCTGGGGGCAGCTCCTGCTCCCCCCCACGTTACAGGAAATATCAACACTATGGGAACAAATCAATTCCAACAGATCAGGTGCTTGAAGCAATGAATACTTGAACTGAACTGCCTGCAGCAGGCAGAGTGAGCAAATAATGATGCCAAGAAATATTCCTGATTCCTGCAGCCGTCCTGACTGAGCACCAGTGTCCCCAGGGGGGTGAGCAGCAGCCAGCTGCAGCACCAGGGGCAGATGTCTCAGGGAAAAGCAGGGCTGGGCTCTTGCTTTTATCTACAGAACCAAAATCAGGGAGCTCTCACAGCTGCCAGGTGAGTGCAGAGCTCCCCAGACAGCACCACCCTGCCCAGGAGTGCTCTGAACCCTCCTTTGTTGCTCGTGGATCTTGAAAATGTTCAGCTGCTCTGTGCATGTCAATTAAAATAAACTGCTCCATGCCTTGTCAAGGTGTCTGACCTTTCCCAAAAACCTTTAGTGAACAAAAACATTTCAGGGTACAAAACAAAAAATTTCAGAGTGCTCGTGGATTAAAATTAATGCAAATATATTTAATATTGTCACTGTGAAGAAACATTTCCTGTGGCTGCCCAAGAATTCCACAGAATACCAAGTTCAACCCCCAGGATGTAAAAAAAAAAAGTCCCAGCACAGTGGCCCAGGCACACAGCAGAGTGCACACAAACCTCACCAAACAAAAACCTCCGGGACAAAGGAACCAATCCCCACTGCCCCAGCGGCCAAGCTCACTCGGGGAGGATGGGGAGGACGTTCTCCTTCTCCTCGGGAGGCTCCACGATGCCCAGGCAGCAGTCGGCGAACTCCAGGAACAGCGGCTCCTGCATCAGCCGCCGCAGGAGGGAGCTTTTGTCCCGAGCCTGCTCCAGGGCCAGCAGCAGCTGCCGCAGGTGCGGGTTCCGCAGCAAATCCCGCAGCTCCGCCGATTCCCCTGGGCAGGGAGGGAAAAAACAGAGTTACAGCAGGGTTAGAGCCGAGCCTGGGGCCTGCAAACCCGGGGAGGGAATAAAAACAGAGTTAGAGCCGAGCCTGGGGCCTGCAAACCTTCCCGGGGACACAGCAACTGTCAGGGAAAGCTCAGCTCCCTCAACAACCCAGGCACTGGTGTTAAAGTGTTAGAAGCTTAATAGTAATAAAAACAGTGAGGAAAATAGTAATAAAAATTAGGACAATAAAAATTTGGACAATAGGAATTTGGACAATTAAAGCTTGGACAATAAGAATTTGGACAATAGAAAACAATAAAAAGCAAAGAATTACAGATGGCCCACTCTGCCCCAAAGCACCCCATGCTAACAAAGGATTACCCCTTAAATGCAATCGCTTATTGCATAATTATACATCTCATACATTATTCAAACATTCCTTTCAGACCAGGGTGTTTCTGTTTAATTTCAGCTCCTCCCTTCATCTTGTCAATCAATTTTCTTGGTTCCTCCAAGTCTGAGCTTTCCTGATAAGGAAGCAATAATTCTCCTCTTGGGATCATGGTGTCTGTTTGTTACCTCCATCCAGAGAGGAAAACGTGAGGAGATTCTTGATTACCTTTCCCATTCTTCGGGCCAGTTACAAAAAGCATCTCACATCACATCCTTTCTATTTTAATATTATGGTATAGCCTGAAAACTGTATCTACCACACTACCTAAAGGAGATTAATCCCAAAGGAGATGAGCAGAGCATCCCTTCCCTCCCAGCACATCCCGTATTTATTGCAGCATTTGGTACCCAGCAGCTGCAGTTTCTGCGGCGGGACGCGGTCCTGCTCCTCCTCCTCGCCCACGATGTCCTCCGGGGCCCCGGGGCTGCCCGCGGGGGCAGGGGGGGATCCGGGCCCGGCCGCCTCCTCCTCCCGCCGGGCACCGGGCGCGCAGCGCTCTGCGGACAGAGCCGGTTAGCCCCGGTCAGCCCCGGTGAGCCCCGGTGAACCCCGGTTAGCCCGGCCCGCACTCACCGCGGTGGGTCCGGCAGCACGGCACGGAGCAGCTGCGGGGAGAACGGCGTGAGAAACGCGCCCGGGACCGCCGGCCGCCACCCCAGCCCGCGGTACCGGCCGTGCCCCCGCTCCCCCCCGCCCGTCCCTCGCTCACTGAGCGGTACCGGCCGTGCCCCCCGCTCCCCCCCGCCCGTCCCTCGCTCACTAGGCGGTGCCGCAGCGCGGACAGCGGTACCGGGCCGCAGCCCCCGCCCCGCACTCCGCGCACGGCCCCGGTGCCCGCATGGCCGCTCCCGCCGCTTCCGCTCCCACTTCCGCTTCCGCTCCACCGGCCAGGGCTGCCAATCGAGCGCCGCCAGGCAGGCGCGGTTAATCCACCGCCGAGCGCAGCCGTACTCAGGGCGTTTTATCGAGATATTTCTATAAATAGATAAATATAGAGAGATATATGGATATAGATATATAGAGATAAATAGATAAATATAGAGAGATATATGGATATAGATATATATAGAGAGAGCGCTGTGTATGGGGGAAGGAGGAGTGGAGGGAGAGATGTATATATCGAGATAGGGGTAGCGGTATAGATATGGGCATATATAACATATGTAAACAGAATAAATAAATTTAAAAATATATGTATATAATAGAGAAATATAGAGGATTAGAGAGGAATATAGATAGATATAAAGGTGAGGAAACAACAACAAAGCAAAGAAGCTGGAAAGAAGTCCCTGAAAACCCCAAGTGGGTGGGACTGTGTGTGATCAATGTGAGAACATCCTCACTTGTGGCTTTCCATGGGATTTTATTGCTGTGCGTTGATGAAATACCACAGAGCAGCAGCTGAGCAGTGCAGAGCCAGAAGCATGAGCTGAAAAACGCCAATCACTTGTTTTTAAAAAGTTAAAAGTTTAATAGTAATAAAATGGTTATAAAAATAGTAATATAATTAAAGCAATAATACTTTGGACAATTTGGATTAGGACAATATGAGACAATAGAAACAAAGAGTTACAGACAGTCTGGGTACCTCTTTCTGGGAAGAAGTCAGCTTCTTCTGATAATGGGGCAATAAATTCTTTTTCTCTGAAAGATTCAGGTGTCCTGTGGCTGCTATCTGGTGTGAGTGCCTCATTCCTTTCTTAAAAAAATATCCCCCACACACAGTTCCTATTTTAACTTCAAAAGTTACCTTTTAACTACGAAACTACATTTACCATCCTATGAAACTGTTAATACAGCACTGCTAATCAACACAACAAAATACATATAGTAAATATCTGCGTGGAGCCACAGCACATGCACCTTTCACACTCTGTTATCAGTCCCTGTGGCACTGGCACAGGCTGCTGCCCACAGGAGCCCTGAGGCCACAAAGTGCGAGCTCTCGGTGCTGCCCAGGTCCCAGAGCAGAGCAGGTTTGAACAGTTGCAAGAAAAGGGAAAGAAAAATAAACAGTCCAGGGAAAACTCTGCCTCAGGCAGCTAAACCAACTGAGAAGCAAAGGAGGGCTCTGTTCTGCTCTGTCAGTGCCCGACAGCACAGTGCAGCACAGAATGGGGAGCAGGGCTGCTTTTAGAGCAGTGAGTGCAGCCCCTGATAACAAACTCTGTGCTGCTTCTTCTCCCCACCTTGGCTCTCAGAACCAGCACTGCGGGCACAAATAGAATATCCAACATTAACAGAACACACAGCTGGGGACACAAGCATCATCATGGGAGAAACAGCTACTCACTTTTCATAGCTTAGCAAGGTTTATTAAACCTTACCAAAAATACAACACAAGACTGAATGAAGAAGAAAGGTTATGGTTACCATGAGCAAAAGATTTTCCCCTCCATGTGCTCAGCCCCCTCGCAATGGAGGTTTTTTCCTCTTTAACCCTTTAACCCCTCCCAAAGTTCTGTCCATCAACCCCTTCTATCCTGCCCAGTGGTGGAGATCTCCTCCTCAAACCCTGACTGGAGCTGGGGTGTTCCACAGTGACAAGCCAGCCCTCCCAGCTGTCCCTTGACAACCACACGAGGGGGTACAGCACAACCATAAAC
Source organism: Passerina amoena (assembly GCA_013401095.1). NCBI lineage: Eukaryota > Metazoa > Chordata > Aves > Passeriformes > Cardinalidae > Passerina > Passerina amoena. Next base: position 23,952 of record WBNP01001689.1, read on the forward strand.
CTGCACAACTTTTCTCAACCTATACACGCTATTTGTCTATTAATTGTGAGAGTCCACCATGGCATTCCTCACTTATCACAACACACCACGCTGGGATGGGGTGGGTTGGTCAGACATGGCCGATGGTGCAGGCCCTCATGCGCGAGGCCCAGAGGCCGCGCACAACACAACTATAAACCTATACAACTTTTCTCAACCTATACACGTGATATTTGTCTGTTAATGGTGAGAGTCAATCATTGCATTCCTCATTTATCACAGTACACCACCCTGGGATGGGGTGGGTTGCTCAGACGTGGCCGACGGCGCAGGCCCTCACGCGCGAGGCCCAGAGGCCGCGCGGCGCCTTCAGCCGGGCCCCCAGCGCCCGGAGCCTCAGCGTGTAGAGCAGGGGGTTGCCCAGGCAGGTGAGGGTGATCAGCATGGCCGTGCAGTTCCTGAAGATGTACACCCCGGGGTACAGCTCGCCGTGGCAGCGCTGGTTGGCCGCGTCGAAGACGACGCCGGCCAGGAATGGCGCGTAGGACACCAGGGCCAGCAGCCAGATGGAGATGCTGGTCCTGGCCACCTGCGTCTCTGCCGACCTGTAGGTGCCCGTGGCTTGGCCGCACGCCTGCATCCTCAGCTTCCTCTTCCTCAGGATGATGATGATCCTCAGGTAGGTGAAGAGGGGCACGAGAAAGGCCACGGCCACGTTGGGCATGGCGATGAAGACCAGGTAGTTGACGCAGAAGGGGCTGTAGAGCACCGAGATGTTGCTCTCCGCCTGCAGGCAGTTCCAGCCCATCAGGGGCAGGCAGCCCAGGAAGAAGGCCAGGACCCAGTTGATGAAGACCACGGCGATGGAGTGGTTCCTGGCCACCCTGAACCTCGTCCTCATGCTCTCGGCCACGGCCAGGTAGCGCTCGATGCCGATGCTCACCAGGTTGTAGATGGTGGACAGGATGGAGGTGGTGTACAGGGAGTAGGGAGCCAGCATGTCCCGGGAGCCAAAGATGGTGATGTCGGGGTTGGTGATGAACAGCATGGAAATCCAGAAGCCAGAGAAGCTGGTGAAGAGGTCAGAGATGGCCAGGTTGCAGAAGAGGATGGAGATGGGCTTGTGCAGGTCCCTGGTGGCCAGGCGGGTGAAGATGACGGTGCAGTTGAAGATGATGGAGACGACGTTGATGGTCAGCTGGGGGATGCCCAGGGCCAGCACCAAGTAGTGGCTCCAGATCTTGGTGTGGTTGGCAGAGCAGTTCAGGAACCCATTCATGGTGGGAAATGCTCCTTTGGGCCGGCTCTGCTCATCCCATTCTCCCCAGGAGCTCCCACCCTGATCCCGGGCGCGGATCCTCTCCTGACACGCAGCTCCTGCTGCCACATCGTCGTCACGGGGGTTAAACTTTAACCAGGTGTGTTTTTAAATATTTGGGTTGCCAGCTGGGGGCTGTGCCAATCCCTGGGAGTTGCTAGGATAGCCCAAACTGCAGAGCACATTTCCCACACGGATGAGCTGCTGGAAGCAACCTTTGACAAGAGCAAAACCTGCCCAGGGCTTGGGGAGGTGGGCGGTGACGCCTGCAGTTTGAAATTCTTCAGGGATGTTCTCAAATGGAGTGAAGTGAATCCAGCTGTAACTCACAAATTAAATAGATCATAAAGGATTAGAGAGGCAGGAAAGGGGGAGCAGAGTTTTGTGGGTTTGGAGAGCTGAGGGAGCTGAAATAAAACATCAGTGCTGTGTCTCCAGCCTGGACCCCAACAGCCCAGAAAATGCCTTTTCCCACTTAATCCTTTCATGATAACACAGCTAAACCCAGCCAACACCACAACCATGCCTTTGCCACAGGATATTTTCTGTTTATTTCATGTGGCTTGGTCATTAATAAACCAGTACCAACACCAGTGTAGCTTCTCTTTCTCCATCTTTTTAAATGCAAATGGTTTTTGAGATCTTAGATTGAAAATACTTGAGACTTGGGGGGAAAAAGCTCTGGGGACACACATTCCATGCTCTCAGCAGAGGGCACTGCTGGAATAAAATACAGGTACAGAGGCAGCAGGGAGATTTTAACCAGCTGAGCAGTCCAGGTGAGCAGGACAATTATCCAGGTAAATTATCCATTTATCCACGGTATTTATTCTGATTCAATCCATATTTTATTGTTACCTTAACAAAGGATTCACCTTCATTGGTCACAATTTTCTACCGTGACCTTCCCAAGCAGCTCAGCTGAATTTATGGGCTCCCACATTCAGCACTGATCATTACAGCAGCAATTCCAGCCCCAGAGGTGAGAATCTGTGAACTCTGAGACCTCTGCCAAAGTTAAAATGTCAGAAATTTAGGCCATAATTTTGAGTTTAAAAAGGGGAATTCTAGGGCTTTTTTTTTTCCCCATTGAAGTATGTGCAAGTATATTCAGTTTAATGTGCAGTCAGCATTCACAATTTTTCTGTACCAGGAATACTTTATAATTAATTAATACACTTCTTAAGTGTGATTATTATATTTTATACAGGTACAGGTAAGCAATAAGCATTTCAGATGGTCACAAGGGAATGATAACATAGAAATAAGGGCTGAGAATTGACCAATCAAGCCTGGGGCTCTATTAACACCCTATAAAATATTCCTCTGCCAGTGTCCCAGATAAAACTCCCTTTGTAATGCCAGCCCTGGCAGCCACACCTCGGGTGTGAGGTTGCTGCTGAACAAGGGCCCCACTATTTCTGCCACCCCTGAGCCAGCCCAGCAAATCCTTTCCCTCCCAGCAGCAGCGGCAGCACAGCCCAGGTGGGCACAGGACACCTGTGATGAGCACAACATCCACAGAGCAAAACCGCTTTGAAAAGACCCTGGTGGCTAAAAATAATTTATCTGTGAATTTGGGCTCCAAAGGGCTCTAGATATTCCTGAAAATGCTGCTTGAAGTTGCTCTAATTTGAAAATTTGGTGCTCGAGCACAAAATGCTAAACGTTGTGAGATCAGAATGTAATTAAAGTAATATCAAGTGGTATAAATAGCTCTCCACAAAAGATTTGTAATCTGATTTCCCTAATAGAATTGCATACAAATTACCATCATGTTGCTGGATTAAGGGAGACAATAGTGTGGAAGCTGCTTTTTTAGTGGGCTTTAATACACAGAAACCCCCAGATTTGTGTATTCCTGCCCTCTGTGATGCAGCTGGGGCTCCCAAAACCAGATGAAAAATACTTGAAATTTAAAGCCCAACCTCTTCATGGAACAACCTCAATCCAAGGGTGTTTTTCTATTCCTGTATTCCAGGAACTGTGCAGCATTCCCTGTGCTTACCTCACCAAACCCTTGTGAGGAATTGTTATCTGCATCCTATAAATGGGGAAAGAACAATCCCATTGTTTGCTTAAGGTGACACAGGATTCCAGGGAACTCAATCTAATCTCCAGGATCTCAGGCTGACACCTCAGACACTGACTGCACCTTGCTGTGGGCAGCCTTAGATTTATATTTACCCAGATTTCACCTTCTGCAACATTTGTTTTAGTTCTGTGATTGCTTTTCTTTTGGTTCTGTGATTGTATTGACACATCTTTATCTGAATGCCCAATTTATTTTGATGTATGTGTAAGACATGGCCTCATTTTGTGGAATTATCTGTTGGTTGTGCCTGTGGGGAAGACAATAACCACTGACCACACTGGGGAGGCTTCAGGCTGAACTTTTAGGGATGGTTCAGGTGTGGAAAATCCAAGTTCACCCAGCTGAGCTCACAGCCTCAGAACTGCCCCCAGCTGCAGCTCTCAGCCTCCAGTGGGACCCACAAGGGCTCAGAATGACAGGCCCCAGCTGGGACACACCAAAACTGATCCCAAAATGGGAATTCATGCAGGAGCTGAGCCCAGCCCTGCCCAGGAGCCCTTGGACAGCTCCCACCCTCACCCTGGGGTGGGTGAGGCACTGCAGCCCCGTGTCCTCTGAGCTGGAACTGGAACTGTGCCTGGAGCTCCAGTGAAAAACTGCATCCTTGTGATGAAATAGGAGCGCCACAGCTCAGGGAGGAGACTTTAAATGCTTAATTCATATTGCTAACTCAAGTGAACTCCAAACGTCTCTATTTCACTGTGCACGCAGGACAATCCAAAAAGGATGAGGGGTTTCAGTGTCCTGTCACATTCTCCATTCCTGACACCAAATCCTGGGGATTGGGATGGTTCTGCTTTCTCCCCATTGTCCCTGCACTGTCACCACGCTGCAGGCACCAAACCTGGGCCAAAACTTGCCAAGAGGCCTGAGCAGCTCAGCAGGGTCATCCCATGAATCCCAGTTTGGGTGCCCGGGCCCTCAGCAGGGCTGTGGGATCACAGCGTCCCTCTGCCCTGCTCTCCGTGGCCATCACGAGGCCTGCAAGGAAGAAACACTCAGGAAAGGGAGTGATACAAATAAGGAGCCTATTTATCCAATTTATGTTTCAATTAATGCAGATTAAAGCCTTCCTTTCTGGAGAGGGAGACACAAACGGGGTGTGTGTGATCTCCGTCCAAGATTTTTCGGAGCTGTTTTGAAAACACAGAGCTCTGCTCCTCCCCCCTCCAGCCTCTCTCTCTTGGAGGAATTTTTGCCTCCCAGGTTTGGAGTGATGGGAGACAAACACCTGGAACCAGGTGAGTGGCAAGCAAAGCCTGTCCAGGGTCAGCTGGGTGTGAATAAGGCAGAACACATCCCAGTGTCCCACCTGGTGCTGGGACAGCATTCCCAGGGCAGCCAGAGCCAGCCCACGTTTGCACATGGAAGATGAAGCTGCAATGTTTCTGCTTCACCCAGAGCTCTGAAATTCCAGATTTCCTCTCCAGGGGCGTGGGAACTCTCAGCAATAGAACGGCAGCACTGAGGAGCACTCTGTGTTTTCTCACCCTGCAGGGTGGGATTCCCAATCACCCACTCGCTAATCCTGGAACCCATCTGGGTTTCAATCCCTGGGAAGTGCTTCCCTGTCCCCTGCAGGGCACTCCCTGCTGGCTCAGCTCATCTCTGACCCGGGTTTGGCCTCCAGCCCCTCTCCCCCTCTCAGCCCTTGCTGCTGTGCCTCTCCAGGCCATGAAATAAGTGCAGTTTTTACTGGATTTGATATTCCCAGCTGTCCTTCCCTATAGCTACCAGGAAAAACCAGCCTGGAACTCAGAGAGCTGCTTAATTTTGTGTCATCTCCTCTGACCAAGATGCTCTCACATCTTCAGGCTCAGTACCCAAAACTCTTTGTGTAAAATGCACCCAGCTCTCCACGGCATCCTGGCGTCTCGGTTTTGGTTCTGAAAAGGAATCAGAACTACCCTGAAGTGCAGCAATGCCATCAAGAACTGATATCCAAACACCTGTCAGTGGAGTTTCCTTAGGGAAAAAAATATAAAAACGAGGAGATCAAATTATGCCAGCCCTGCTTATTTAGAAGACAGGCTTTAGAAGGAAAGGGAATGCCTCTGCCTGAGCGTGCCTTCACTCCTGAGCTCAAATGAAGGCTTCATTAACGGGACTGCAGTGCAGTTTAGTACCACTTTGATAATGACAGGCTGGGAGGCTTAGAAACAAAAAGAAGAGGAAAAAAAAA
>WBNP01001689.1:29806-55413 GCA_013401095.1 Passerina amoena
GTCAAGGATCCTGATTTTCAAGCTCAGAATTTCGAACCCTCAGCTTTTCAATCCTGAGCAGAGGGCTTTAAGGACCTAGAGCAGGAAAACACTCCCGAGGTGTTGGTTCAGCTCCCGGTGAGGAGCAGCCCAGCGGGAATTGTCTCCTGGATGCCCTTGGAGCCGCTCTGCGTGCTCAGCATCCCCCCGGCCCCGCAGGGACCCGGCAGGGACACGACGCCACCAACCCCTCATTGTTCTCCCCTGCAGGAATTATTTACCTCATCAGCCTCCCCGGCAGACCTGCACTGTGGGAATGTTATTTCCAGCGTTTTTATCAATAAAGGAGCTGCTCTGGGCGTGCCTGCAGCCCCTGAGACCCCTCTGGGGGAGCAGCAGGGCAGGCAGAGATTTCTCAGCTCCTTTTTTTGGGATGCAGCCTCTGGTGGATGACTCTGCAAGCTCAGCTCGGCTGGGGTAACATCACTGTGCCCATCTCATGGGCATCCTGCTCTTCAGCACAGCTCTGCACCCCCAGGGACATCTGGGGAAGAGTTTGCTTCATTCCTATTCCTCAGCCCAGCCCCAAAAATCCCAGAGATGATGCTGTGTCTGTAATAAAGCTGTGTCGCTTTTATTTTTGAATGTACAGTCTGAGTTGCCCCTGAATCATATTTAATTTAAAAAAAAAAATTTAGATGGGAAAACAAAGGGGACCAAAACAAAAAAAATCTGTGTATTTATCATTCTACAGTAGCAGAAGCAGAAAGCTGAGAAAAAGGATTATTAAAAAAATGTATTGTTGCTTAATTACCTACGTAAGGTGTTGGATGCCACCTAATTAACATTTCCTGTTGCTGCACATGGAATTCCCATTTTCCAAATCAACTCCAATCCTGTTTGGAGAGCTGTGGGGGAGAAGTGAGGGGGAGCTGGGGTTTGATTTGTCTCCCTGGGGTTTTATTTTAAAGGAAACATTAACACACGTATTAATTGAATGTCACGAGGCTGCCAGAAGAACTCCCACTAAATAAAAATGCAGCATTTTATTTGGGCTGCTGGACCTGTGCAGGTTGCAAAACCTCAGTAATTCACTGAGGGCTCCTTGCTCAGTGCCAGAAAGCCTCACTCCTTTGCCATCCACTTTGGAGAATGAATAAATTCAGGCAAATCAGGAGCAGGGCAAATCTGGAGAAATTACAAAGGGGAGGAGTTCACCTTCCTGCTATGGCTTTCAGGTCTGTCCTGGACTACTTACTCCAGTATAAAACTGAGAGCAGAAATATGATCACATCCTGAGGAGTCTAATCAATTCTGGTTTCAACACTGAGCCTATTTAAACTAGAGAATGGAATTGCTGTTCCTTGCTGTGCTCTGCCTGCACATTCTCAAGACAGAGGCAGTAGGTAAGTCCTTCCCTGCTCTTTCTAACCCCACCTTAAGGTTACTCTTATTTCTGATTTGTTTCTGACTACCAGGACGTGCACTGCAGGCTCTCTGATTCTTCTCTCTGGTAAATGAAGGATGATTGATTTATTTATTTCTCTGCCTTTTATTATTTGTGTTAAAATATCCAGGATAGGCTTTTCTCATGAATGAATGAGTGCTTTGGGGGTTTCTTTTCACCTTTAGAGATTCTATCTGCCTTCCCCCTCCAAGAAAAATCAATGAGCTTTGACTTGATCTCTGTATTTTATTATGGACGTGCATTTAAAATACCAAAACTTAATTTTATCTTTTTAAACTTGAAAGAAATGGTTTGTTTGAAATTTCTACTGCCTTTGCTTTGCTGTGTATGATCCAAGATGAAATTCTGCTGAGGGAGAAAGAACAATATGTCTTTGCTGCATCAGCCCCATCTATTTTTGCTCCCTGGGCACTATAAGTACACTGTGCACTTAGGATGGCTCAATTAAAGAGTGATCTATAATTAGTATTGAAAAATGCAGGAGGTATTTCCCCCCTGCTTCTGTTCAATCAGCAGCACCGAATAAATCCCTTTTCCTATGCAAATACCAGCGCGGAGCCTCCTCGGGATTAAAGGCTGCAGCTCCCAAGCGCCGGAGGGTCCATTGTTTGCCCAGAAATAGAGCAGGGAGGGCAGGAGGGACCCAGCTTTATCAGGGGGAAGTGCTGCCCTGAGAGCTGCTGCAGGGAGATGCTGTTAAAGCAGATCAAGGTTCAGAGCTGCTCAGAAAGCCCTGCAGGCTTTCCCTGCCTTTATTTCCCTGTTCCCAATGAATTCCCTGTCCCTCAGCACTTGGCTTTCCCAGGTTCCCAGCTGACATTCCGAACCCTTCCCCCTGCCCAGCCCCTCTCCCTGCAGGGGCTGCCACACCTGGGGCAGGTAAACACCAACACCAAAAGCTTTTGCTTTTCCCAGGTCTGCCCCTCGTGTTTGCCTCTGATTGATTCCTGCCTATCAACCCCGTGCTGCATTTACTGCCCCATTCGGGGCTTTATTGGGCAAACCTAAACACAATCTAGAAAACCCTTGTGACTTGATTAGATTGGTGTCAATTATTAGGGTTTACCTCTCTATCAGAAGGAAGTAGCACAGGGAATACATAAATAATAATTTGATAATTTGTAGGTGTTTTTTGCCCCCCCCTGGTTATTTGCACGTTTTCCCTTGAGTGTGGACCAAATTACAGTGATTAATACACAAGAACCTTGCTCTCTGCTCCTTCTTCTCCAAACTCTCCTCAGGCAGCAGCTCCACAGGATTTTATTAAGTTAAAGACATTTCAAGAAACCCCACTTTTGAGAATCAGCTGAAATTCCTTCTTGTTGTATTCCTTCTTGTTATCTATATATTTTTTTTTTTTAACAAATCAACCTTTCCTTCCTGTCTTGCCACTCGTCAGAACCAGCCTGGCTCTGAGCAGCTCATTGAGCCCAGCTCCACCTGGGCAGCTGAGAACTCACCACCCTGAAACAGTCAAATGACTGATTGCTAATCTGGAATTGCTGCCAGCCTTGTCAGAATAGCAGAGCACCTGTGGCTTAAAACCACTACTAACAGTCCTTAGGGAAGGAGGGAAGGAAGGAAGGAAGGGGCATTGTCCCTGCTGCAGGAGAGGGAAACTGAGGCACGCTGGTGCAGGCACCTGCCCAGGATGGAGCCATCACCCCCAGCCCCTCATCCTCATCCAGGTCTCAGTGTGTTCCATTTACAGCTGCTCTGATCCTCCTCAGGTTTCTTGTCTGGTTCCTTTGACAGCTCAGGGACCCTCTGGTGCTGTTTTGGGGGGAAAAGAGACACAAAGGGTCTGCAATTTCCAGCAGGACTGCTCCAAACCTCATGAGAGTGAGGAATATCCATCCATCCATCCATCCACCCCTCCATCCATCCATCCATCCATCCATCCATCCATCCATCCATCCATCCATCCATCCATCCCTCCCTCCCTCCAGCAGCTCTGGGGTGGGGTTACAGCAAAGTCACTGAAAATTAATTTTCTTCAGGGGGAATGGAATGAACCCCAGCACATTTTAACCTTTTGCTTTATCACAGAGCAGGACTCAGCCATGAGGAGACAAATCTCCCACAGTCCATGCTCTGCTGCCCCAAAAGATTGATGCCTGATAGGACATTCCTCCAATTTAGATGAGATTAGATGCCTCTAATTCTCTATATTTCTGCTCACATGCTTTTATGTCACAAACATTAAATTTACATAACCATGCGGACATTGGCATCAATTCTCACTCTGGGGTTTCCTCAGGGCCATTCAGGTACAAAATACCCCTGAGAGCTCCATCAGCAGCTTTAAAAAAAAAAATAAAAGATGCTGTGACTTCTTCCCTTTTCAGTTCTAATGGTGTGGACTGCACACAGATTTATGGTTGGGCTCCAAATCCATTTTAGGGCTGGCAAAGTTGGGATGCTGGAGCACTTGGACACACTCTGGGGGGAAAAGCTGCATTTTCAGCTGATTAAAGAAAGGATAATAAATGCAATGTCAGACCTGGAATGCAGAATAAAGGCAGTGAGCCACAGGAATTGTGGAATTACCATGTGAGGGGTTTAGGGCACCTCTGGAGTCTCCATCAGGTTGGAATCCAAGCTGCCCCTTCCCCAGGGACGAGGATGATCCTGCTCAGTTTTATCCATGATTTCCCCACAGATCCTCCTGGCTCTCCCACTGGGATGTGGGAAGCAGAAAAGCCTTTGGCACTTGGAAAAAACCAGCACAAACCTTGAGGTCTCCTAGAAAAGCTGCCAAGTCCAGAGTCTGTCTCTGGGCAGGCTCTTTTCCCTGCTTGTGGCCTTGCAGGAGATGCTCTGCTGTGTTCCAGCATCTCTCCAATGGCCTGTTATTAGATTTTTAGTCATATTTTTAGCCACAGGATCAGCCATCAAAAGCTCAGCATAAAGGGCTGCAAAAGGCCAGCACAGCTACCAAGTGATTTGTTTGAATTAAATTTTAAAAGTGCTTTAAAAATAAATAATTCTGAATTGCATTTTTATTACAGAAAGCAAGGCAAAACCCCTCACAGGAGGAAATCACCTTAGCCCTGGATACTCATTTTTTGTTACAGCCCCTGCCTTTGGTACAGGACATTTCTGAGGGCACATCATCTGCAGCAGAGCACCACAGGTCACAGCTGAAAACCCTTCCCTGCTCTCTGACACAGAGGAAGTCGTTTGCAGATGTTGATAGGGCAAATCCAGGATCCCTGAGCCCCTTTGGATTTTCCCTGCAGTTTGTGTCTGTTCCAAGGGCCTCATCCAGCTTGTGATCTCTGTGTGCAGATGATAAACATCAGATGTGCTGCCTTGCAAGGCCTCAGCACCACAGCAGAGCTGATTTTCAGGGCTAATTCCCCATCATCTCCTGCATAAAGTTGTGTGACCCTGGGGAAAATCAAATTAAGGTTAAAAGTGAAGAGCAATGAATGGCCAGGAACGCTTGCAGGGACACACAAATCTGGAGGTGAATTTTGGAGCTGGTTCTGTCTGTCCAAGGGGTGACTGGGGCTTCCTGAGGATGTGGAATGCTCCAGGAGGGATAAATATTCTCATGCCTATATGCTCAGCAATCCCATTAATTAGAAAGACAGGCTTAGATAACAATTGCTTTTGTTTTGTCTTTTGCACTAAAAATAGAAAGTTTCACAAAGCCAGCTAAAAATAGGAGGAGCCCAACACAAGCCAAACCTAAAAATAAACCCCATGCAGACCCAGCTTTTGGCATTTTTGTGGAAAAGGATGCAGAGGTGAGAGCAGATTTTGGGGATGGATTTGAGGATGAGGATGGCAGAGCAGGGAGAGCCCTGGGGGCACTGGGATGGGCACTGGGAGAACAGGGAACAGCCAGGCAGGATGGCTGGAAGGGGGACAGGAGGCTAAAGGGACAAACAGAGGACTCAGGTGAAAGAGAGAAAGGATTTGAATTAAAAATCAACACAGGACATTCCTGGTGTCCTGGGCAAAAAGGTCATTGGCACTCCCAGAGGCTTAATATTGTTAACAAAACCAGCAAAAATAATAATAATAAAACCCACAATAATAATAACAAACCCAGCAAAAATAATAATAAAAATACAAAAATAATAATAAAATTCAAAAATAATAATAAAAATTTAAAAATAATAATTAAAACCGCAAAAACAATAATAAAAACTGCAACAATAATAATAAAATGGCAAAGTGGAAGCAGACTGAAGCCCAGCCACTGTGCCAGAAGCAGGAATTGAGGCAGTTCAGTGTTCCAGGGACTCCTGAGTGCGCAGGTTCAATGGCATTTCCAGCACACCAAGCGGCTCCAAGTAGGGCAGCAAGCAGAGCACAGTGGGACAGAGCAGATTTGGGAGCTTTCATGGAATTCAGACAATCTGAGCGTGGTCCAAAGGGCCGAAGGGTCTTTTCCCAGCTCTCACAATAGCAGCACCTTGGCAGGGCTGCTCCCGCCTGGCCCCCGGCCAGCAGCACCTCCTGCCTCCCTGCGCAGCACAGCGAGGCCTCAACTGCACCAAGATTTTATTTATTTAATTTTTTTTTTTTTTTGCCTCGAGTTCCAAACGAGGCTTGATAGCTAAAACAATTGAAGACGTTTGCAATCAAATGAAAACAAGACGTAATTTGTATTGTTTTTTCGGCCAGCCCCGTGCCAAGAAGCAGCTTTGGCAGGAAGCAGTTGTAAATTCCAGGAGGAAGAGGCAGAGATAAGTGGGACTGCTCACGTGCCAAGAGAGACTCCCTAAACTGAACTGTCCTGAACTCTGGGGAGGAAGAGCCAGCCCTGGCCAGCCCTACTCTAAATTAAACCAAATAAAGTCAAGGTGACACCTGTGGGATGGCACAGAACCACTGAAATCAAGGATAAATCCGTAATAAAATGCAAGAGAAAGATAGAATTGATAATACAGTGAGTCCAGGTGTGCACATCTCTATCTATATATATTTTTAAATATATATCTATATCTGTATCTATTTAACTATATTTATATATCTATATTTATATATCTATATCTATATATCTATATATGTCTATATGTAAATCTATAGCAATGATTTCAGCACCTCAACCACAAAAAGCAACCCAAAAAACCCTCCCTAAAACACTGAAACCCCCACTTTCTGCTGCAATAAAATGAGCTCCAGGGAAGGGAGTGTGGGAGCTGAGGTTTGATTGGAAGGGCAGAGCAGGGGGGATCTGAGGGGCCCCAGACCCCATCAACAAGGGGGATCAGAGGGAGATTTTGAAGAGGGGACAGGGGGAAGGTGAAGGGCAGCATTGTCAGAGGGGACGAGAGATGAATGAGGCCAGGACAGGAATTGCAGATGAAGAGGGAACTGTTTGGATGCTGTAAACACCACGGAGGGAAAAGAATTGTTTAGGGTGGTTTGGTGATATTTCTAGGAGTGATGGGATGCAGATAAGGAAGTGGAAAATGTAAGCTATTAAATAGGAAACATTTCCTGCCAGCGTGGGCTAATGCACTGTGCAAAAGTCTTCCAAGGGAAGTGGCAGGAGCCTCTGGACAATTAAAAGTGGCCTGGACAACGTGCCTGAGGGCATCATCCTGCCTAAAGGCAGGGAGGGCTGCCTGCATGTGACAGGGATCTTCCCTTCTTGCTTGGGAAAGCAAGCCCCAAAGCTCAGGGGAAGAAAGAGCCATTGTGAGGAAAGGTTCCTCTAGGGAGGGAGGCTCACATCCCACCCACATCCCATCCAAAGGCAAATTCTCCTCCTCAAGGACACTCTGGTTCCTCCTGAGCAGCACCCACACAAAGGCTCCTGTTCCCCAATGTTCCACTGCTGCCAATCAAAAAAGAAACAAACCAAAAAAACCAGCCCTAAACATGAACCCGCTGTTTGCTCAGGCATTCTGTAATGTTTAATTAGCTCGTGCTTAAAGGTTTAACAGCTTCAAGGACACTTTTCTTATGAAATGCTGGATTTATGTGCTGTTCTACTTCACTGATATCATCCAACCACAAGTGTGGTAAGGACTTGGTAGAAAACACAATCCTTACCTTGTTTAGAGATATTGGGAATTTGGTGAAAAGATGCAAAAATCAGACAATAATTATTAAATCTCCTGAGTGCTGGATGTGAGGCAGCTGTAGCCACTGAGGACTGGATTTTCAAAATTACATTTTATTTTATTCAACTTTTTCTCCCCATCATTTTCATGCCCAGGGTGGAAGATCTGTGGTGTGCTCAAGTGTCAGTTTACTGAGAGGTGATTGAAACCCACAAGTTTATTTACACCCGTTCAGGGGGTAAAATCCCAGTGATTTCTGTGTTTGAGAAGGGACATAACCCATTTATTTCCATCCCCCTGGCACACAGACCGTGGCTCAGCACAATCTGGGGATAATTCCCCTTCCCCCTGTGGCTCTGTTTGAATTTGGTGGTTCCACTGCAGAGGTTTAAAATCTCCAGAGCCTTGAACCTGCTGCCCTGGCTCCCAGCTGTGCTCGGAGCACCTGGAAAATCGGATTTGCAGTGCAGAAATGCTTTGATGTCCAGGCCATGCTCCCACTCCACTGCGAAACCTCCTGGAACTGCCCAGCCTGGAGCTCTCCCCTTCCTCCTCTGCTTTGCATCCCAAAGATTTGGCAGCAAATCCTTCCAGGTTATTCCTGCTGCTGTTTTCACACCTGAAGGTTCCTCGGTGTGTAAATTGCCCCAGGCTGGGATTGTTAAAAGTTCACAGCGACCCCAGGGCAACTGCCAGGAGCACACCTGGAGCCTTTGATCCGTGTGAGAACCCACGTGGAGGCAGCGTGGAGAGCAGCTCAGCTGGCATTCTGCACTAAATTCCAATTAATCATTTTAATTCATTGATTAAAATATCGATTAAGGCGCTCGGGGACATCCTGTGCTTGGAACTTCTGCACTTTCCCAGTGGGGATGAGGAAGAACTCGGTGCCACTATCCTGGGAAAATTAAAAGCAAAGAAACATCACTGCTGCAAAGTGAAGTTCTGTGTGTGTTAAAAATCTGCTAAAAGGATAAAACCTCATCAAACTCCGTTTTTGGGCAACAACATAGAAATCCCTGCAGTTCCTACCACACAGAAAAAGCAAAGTTTGCTTTTCTTCCCAGTCTTGCTAAACTACAAAGTGAGACAACATTGTTTGTAGTTTTCAGCAGAAATTTCGTTTTTGTGAAAGAAAAACCAAAACTGTCATTTTTTAAAGGTTATATTAATTGCCACGAGGTCTCCCTCTGTGTCACAGCTGCTCAGGTTCCACACCAATTCTCTATTTATAACTTCTAAATCCTTAATAGATGGATGCATTGTTATGCCACTGATATCAAGATAAAAGTGTTCAAAGCCTTCCAGCAGGTGTGTTATAAATTACAAATTAAGGTAATTACCAGTCAAGTGACAGGGCTCCTCCATAATTATCCTTAAAATTGATTAGCCATTTATTAAAATGTCTATAATTTACTAATCCCAAGCAAACAGAAGGTATGGTATTAATCATCATTACAAGAGGGTTTCAATTGTTATGGATTGAAGTTAAATGGCCAAAGAGAACTACCCCTATCAAAGTCAATTTAAAGTTTAGAATAAATAAAGAGCCACTGAAGCAACTTGGGATAAACAAGACAATCCTGCTGTCCTAACTAGATAAAGACATAAAGTTAAATCAGCTCTTGTCCTCTGAGTTTTGTACTTCTTTTGACAACGAAAAAGTAAAATTCAGATGTTCTGCTGAAGAACTTTGCATCCATCCCTGTGGGATGGACCCAGCTGAGTTAGCCCAAAGCTCCTGCAGGTCCTGCAGGAAGTGAGATCCTTCATTTCTCAGAATTCATCCCCAGGTAACCTTCAGAGGAGTTCCTGGAACAGGCTGAGATAAGTCCTCTTGCATAAGTGAATTTACAAGTCTGTGAGAGGCTGGCAAGTGCAGAGCTGATAAAAGGAAATTTACTTTAACACTGCATATATTCAAATGTGGAACTTTTGCCTCAAGAAGTTGAGGAAGCCAAGGTTTGAAAATCAAATTCTTCAGGACTGCAACCCATTCAGAATTCTGATGTCCTAAAGATTCCTGCCAGCGCAGGTTTGGGGTGGTTTCATGGCTATAAAGTGGTTTATGAGAGATCAGGAGGAAATCTAGAGAGGGCAGAGCTGCCAATCCATTTCCCTGCTGCTTTTTGGGGGCGTCATTTGGACAGATTTTCATTCACCTGTTTTATTTATTGTTTTTTAGTGGGCCACTGGTGCTATCAGTCCCAGAAGTGTGAGCTGCCACAGTGTGAAGGTACTGCCAAGCAATTTCTTTTTCCAATCCCATTGGTGATTCTTCTGCCTTGCAAAAGGGCTGCTGAGAGAAATAATGAAAAAAATTGACAGCACTCAGCCTGTAATACCTCGTGGTCACGTTGTTTGTGAAGCCCTTGGTGTTTGTGGTAACTGTTCATTTTGTGATGACCAAGGATAATGTAGAAATGTACAAATACATGTCAAAATGTAAATAGACAAGTGTAAACATCAAATACACAAATGTAAAAATGTAAATACACAAGTGTAAACATCAAATGCATAAATGTAAAACTCACCCCAGAAGTTGGGGTGATGCCTCAGATGCCCCATTTTGGTTGGGTGGTTTGGCTTCCTCGAGGATTTGCTGTCTACAGAGGAAAAAAACCAAACCCATTTTCTTCATCCCTGAGCAGGTCCTGCCCAATGGCATCAGACATACAAGAATTGCAAGGGGGACAGGCAGTCCCCTGTCAACATTGTCACCCGAAATGTGGTGTATGAGAAGAGCCTGAAGCCCCTGAGCTTTGAAGGGTACGATGTGAGGGGCTCTGCCAAGTGGACTCTGGAAAACAACGGGCACACAGGCAAGTACTGCCCAGCCTGCTCCTGGGGGGGTTTGGGCTTTGGGCACTGCTGGGATCCCACCCCTCTGCTTCACAAGTGAAGCTCCCAGAAGCTTTTTGGCATCAATATTTTCTTGGGAGGTTTGTGGCAATGATGAAGTTTTTGGGGTTGTGGATGCGGTTCGTGAATATCCCAGCAGGAATTTCTGTGCAGGAATTTCTGTGCAGGAGCTCTAAAGCAAAACCCTCCAACCCAAACAGAGTTCAGGGCTGGGGCAGGTGGGCAGGACAACAATTTGGGCAGAATTTTATCATTTTTTGCTGAAGTCACTTCATTCTTGGGCTGGCCCTTTCCAACTCTTGCCTCTGCACAAAGGATCCTTCTGGAGAAAAGCCTGGTGTGGGAAAGTCATTCTCAGTGCTGGGTGTTATTAGTTCTTTAAATAATGAGCTATATTCTTCTCAGATTCAGACCTGTTTTCTCTGCACACAGAAGTTATCTGATGTTGATCAGCTACTTAGTGAATCAGTAAACCTTGAATCAATTAACAGTAATTTAGAACTGTTCCGCTTCCTCCACCTTCCTTCACAACACTGAGGATGCTGCTCCAAAAAAATGATGTTCAATTACTTCGACTTTAAAAATAAACCTGTAGTCTAATTTTTCTCTCTTTTTTTAAGTTACATGTAGGTGTTTTTAAAGTCTTGGATGGGTTGTTTCAACTGCCAAATCCTCAAAGCAGAAAGCAGCAAGTGGCAAATATTTCCTGATTTAAAAGGGAAAGACAGCTGGGGAGATTTTAACAGCCAGAAATTCTCATGTCGTGGCAGACCACAAGAAAAAAGAATGTTTTGACTTTTCATTAATATATGGATTACTGACTTTCCCATTACAGGGTGATACTCCAGAATGTCCAATTACAGTCCCTTTTACACCAAAATTAATATTTATAAGGATTGCTCCTCATCTTCCCCAGCCATGCATAAGGATTAGGGGTTTAATCTGGGCTTTTAAAATCTCTTCCTTCTGAGAGCAACCAATTCCTGTGCTAAATGAGGAGGTTATTGCTTAAATTACAGCTGCAGTTAGAGGCTGCAGGTGAGATTAGACCCTCGTTATGTTCCGTGATGGACACATAGCAAAGGTCGCTGTCTCACCGGTCTTAAGCTAAATAAACAAAGCCCACAAAGACATCTGACTCATCCATTTACAGATTAAAAAGCAAAGGAACTAAATGACTCATGCACTCTCCAAGTTCATTTGGAATTCAGAACAGAAATGAAATCTCTGGGGCTGCAATCCAGAATTTTCCTATGCAAAGAGAAGTGCTGTGCTTAACGTGGGGGTCGCAAAAAGCAAAATTTTAAAGTATATCTCAAATATCTATGATTGAGGCTTAAATTGCAGCACTACCCTAAATTAAAACAGAATATCTTTAAACCCTGCCCAAAGGAAATGTTACAGTGCAGAAAACTGGAGGTTAAAATGATGGGTAAAACCCAAATAAACTGAGATCCAATTTACTGTGATAGAGGAGGTTTTTTTAGGAAAAAACCTGAAGGAATGTAGGGTCTTCTGAGAGGCGTAAGAAGCTCTGACTCCAGAGGTCATAATGGTTAGAATTAATCTCAAATTAAACTCAGCCATGATTTTGTAAGAGTTCAGTTTCTGCAGAACAGAATTTCTGGAACACTCGGTCTGAAAAGCCAAGCGAGAACTTGAAGATAAATTTGAATCTCAAGAACATCTCTGCTCTCACATTCTGTTAATGTAGGACCTGCTCTTCTCCTGTAAAACAATTCATGCTTTTTCCCCAGTTAAAGTGGCACTAGACACATCCCCAAAAATCGGAGGAGGAGGCCTGGAGAGAAAATACAAGGCAGTGGAATTCCATTTTCACTGGGGAGTCCTGACCGAGCAACAAATCCTGAGTCCTGGCTCAGAGCACAGCATAGATGGAGAGAAATACCCCATGGAGGTAGGTGGGACTGCATGTGGAGCATGGGTTTCACTCCAGAGCTCTGGAATTCTGAGATCCTGCTCAGAAAAACTCTTGGCTAGTTCCCCATGGGAGGTCTGAGGGTGGAAATCATTGTCCTTGGCTGTTGTGTTCCAGTTTCATATCGTCCACATCAGAGAAGATGCTTCAGATGTGACAGAAGCCAAGAAAACTCCAGATGGTTTGGCTGTGCTGGCCTTCTTTGTAGAGGTAGGCAGGGAAATTTTCAACTGCCCCTCTCAATACTCAGCCAGCAGTTTGGCTGAGGGATTGTTTATGTCAATATTTTATGTTTATGTCAATATTACAGTAGCCCAAGATTTAACCTCCCTATCTGCTGCAGGCATTCTGCCAGCACTGAGTTCCTCTCCCGTTTTCTACATCCTGCTTGCTGTTATTTCTTCTTGTGGCCCTTTTCTGTTTTATTCACCACTGATTAAAAGCAACCACTTGTAGAGAAATACATGAGGTGGAATAAAAATATTTCCCTTTCAGGCTGGCGAAGAAAATAAAAACTATGAAACTCTATTGAGTGAACTAAAGAATATTGAATTCAAAGGTAAGGGATTTCACAAGCTCTGTGGGGTGAGGATAAATGTGGGCAAAACCTGCAGCCACAAGCATTACAAGGGATTTTCCCCTGTGGTTTTTCCAGGGGGGTCAGCAAAGGTGGATCCTTTGCCACTGAGCTCTCTCCTCCCACCTGAGGAAGACCTTGGGAGGTACTATCGCTACCAGGGCTCCCTCACCACCCCTGACTGCTACCAGGGAGTCATCTGGACCATCTTTGAGACGCCAGTTCAGCTCAACCTGAAGCAGGTGGGTGGCAGAGGCACAGCCTGGGGGTTCTGTGCCATGTCCCTGGACAGGGTGACACCTCAGTGCTGTGTCCCTGGGCAGGGTGACACCTCAGTGCCCTGTCCCTGGGCAGGGTGACACCTCAGTGCCCTGTCCCTGGGCAGGGTGACATCTCAGTGCCCTGTCCCTAGCACCTGGGCAGAGTGACACCTCAGTGCCTTGTTCCCCACACTCCCTCACTTGGCAGCGGCCTCAAGGCGCTCCCTGCTGCCAGCTGATTGACCCAGTTAAATCATCCCTCAGAAAATGGCAGGAAAGGGGCAGGAAGGGGAAATGACGGCGTGAGGAGAGAGCCAAGAAACCCCCCAAGCTCAGGGCTTCGTCACAGCACTTCCACTGCTGCTACCTGCTCACTCCCAGCTCCACAGCTTTTCTCCCGTTGTCAGGGCAGCAGAACACAGTAATTCCCAACCCAAACCTTGGGCCCATCAGCATCTAGCAGCCCATTTTTGACCTGCAGGCAGGAAGAGGAGATGGAATTAAGAATGCTTGGGAAACACGGGCTGTGCAGAGATCACACAGCCTGGCCCAGAGCCAGTTCAGCTCCTCACTCACAGCGTGCCCTGAGCGCTGTCACAGTGCCCCCAGCACAGCCCAGGGGCACTCAGAGCAGCCAGGAACCCACCCAAGGACAGAATTCCTGCTGTTCCTGCCTCGTGTCACCCTGACGTGGTGGCGGGGCCGGGGCTGTGTGCGTCAGGAGCTCTGGGGGAGCCAGTCCTGGGGCTGCACACAGCACTTGGCTCCCTCTCAGAGGAAGTGCCCGTGATTGCCAAGGCTGCAAGGAGCCATCACTCAGTGACCTCTCCTGTGGCCTCTGCCAGGGCCTTTCCTGTGAGCTTCAAGGCACCCATTACACCCTCAGGTTCCAAAGCAGAGCGAGGCAGCACGGGTTTGGGTTGGCAACACAACTCCCAGAGTTGTTAGAGCAGATTTAACAAGCTGTTGTGTTTTGCAGCTGTCCCAGTTCGCAGCACTGCACTTTGATGGGAAGAACTCCACTGCCATGATGGAGAATTTCCGACCAGCACAGCCCCTGAACGGGCGCAAGGTGCTCTGGTCAGGGGCCAGCATCGCCCTGCCCACGGCACAGCTGCTGCTGCTGGCCCTGGCTCTCACCTGCACCCTCAGCTCCCTGTCCCACTGAGCCCTTCCCACCTCACTCAACATCCTAGGCCTTAATTTCTTGCTTTTCAGCCTTATTTTTGCTGTTCTTTGCCTCAGCCTCTCATGAATTGTGTCCCAGTACAGAATAGCCTTGTCCTCCTCCAGACATTAACCAAGGGCTTCTGTGCTGCTCTGGGGAAACCCAAACCACCAGAACTCAAAGGAACTGGGAGATAAAGCAATGAAAATTCAATTTTAAAAGCCAATAGACTCAGAGAAAGCTTAGCCTGGATTATGCTGTAGTTTTAAGCCAGCACTGGAAGGAGCTGCACGGAGAACCTTGGAGAGGAATCTGTTCTTAAGTGCCTGTGAAGGGTTGGTTTGGAGCACGTTTACATTCAACACTGCAAATCTGGCAGTGAAATGTGGAGTAATTCCTACAGCCCCACACTGTCCTGCCTGAAGGTACAACACAGAGCAAAAATCAAATGCTCACACACAGGAGCAGCACCTGGCTCATCCCCTCCAGGGAAGGGCACTCACCCAACACATAAATCCCCCTCCTTCCTTCAGAATATCTCAGTTAATTTCAGATAAGGACACTGGATTCCTTCCACCCCACCTCCTGCTGGGGCTGTCAGGTTCCTCTGTTATTTATTCATCCCTCTCTGGGATGCCATGGCCAATGTGATGTGCTGGGGAGCAGCAGGAAGGAGGCTCATCCCCACGACCAGAGGCACATCTGTGGAAATTCCCTCTCTTTGGAGGGCTGCTTCTGAAGCAGGAGACTCTGATCATCCTTTGTAGTTGTTATTTGCCTAATAAAATAGGACAGCTCAAGAAATGGCTCTTTCTTACATATAAATATAAATATATATATATATATTTCTTTTATAAATATAATTTTTTATAGTAGCATACCTGCAATATTCACATATGGTCAAGATCCGTAGTTTTTTCCAAGAAGATTGTGGTTTGAACCAATTCCTTCAGATCTTACCCAATTACTAATAGAAAATATGTTGGGAAATGGGGTTTCCTTGTATTATTCTAGTTCTCCCTCTGAGGAGGGGCATAAGAGTTCTCTTTGGCTAGTGCCATATAACATGTTACAGCTTCTTTTAGGATTTTAGATTTTGGCCACACCAAAATAGGATTTCATATTACCAGATTGTATTTTTTTTTCCTTTAAGGGCAATGTTTGCAGAGATGACTTTATATATTTTCAGGAAAATCCTGGCAGTGAGAGCAACCACAGCTCACCAAAAGCAGGGAAATTATTTTCATATTAATCAATCAATAAAGCTTTAAAAAAACCCCAAAAAACACACAGGAAAGCAAATGAACCTATTTAAGTTTAAAGGAAAGTATAATACTTTAACTGTGTTTTTATGTAACTGAAAATCTTTGGAGGAGCAAACAGAAATGAAATATTAAAGGTGAACAACAGACCTATATTTGAATTGTTCTGAGTTTTTATTTCTCTTGTCCTTGCTGAAGGGGAATGCACAAACCCTTTCAGAAGAGGAATGTGACTTTTCCCCCCTGTTTTCTTCACAATATTTAGGGTTGGGCTTAGGGCTGGGTTTGCAGTTCTGGGGCAGGGATGTGCAGTGCCTTGGGATGTTTCCAGTGGCAGCAGAGTCGGGGGCTCT
The DNA here is from genome assembly GCA_013401095.1 of Passerina amoena. Taxonomy (NCBI): domain Eukaryota; kingdom Metazoa; phylum Chordata; class Aves; order Passeriformes; family Cardinalidae; genus Passerina; species Passerina amoena. The sequence goes on from WBNP01001689.1 coordinate 45,704, forward strand.
GTCTCACAGGGTGTTCTCTGCACTCAGCAGATTCCTGAGTCTGGCACCTTGCCCAGGTGCGCCCAACCCCACCCAGCCCCGGCACAGGGAACTCCTGCTTTAAAAGCAGGGATGGGAACACTCCTTGGGATACCTGAGAAATGCCTTTTGCACTGGCCAAGGCGTGCAAGAGCCACCATCCCTCTCCTCCAGGTTATTTCCTCAATTCTCATTTCATAGGCAGCTCTCTAAGGGCTGATTGGAATAAACCCTGATCTGGCTCAGCTGTCATTTATTGCTAATAATAAATGATAAATCACAGGGCACAGCCTCAATGAAACAGATTAAAACAGAACTACAAGGAAGAAAAAATTCTGCTGAAAAGAGGGTGAGTCTCCTCTAAGAGCTCTTCAGCACCAACCCCAGTGTAAATAAAATCTCTCTGGACAAGGAGCAGTGTTTTTACTGAGTGGCTCAGTGCTGTGGCAGTGAGGGACAGGGAAATTCTCCATCTGCTCTGTCACAGGGATTGAGACCAGTCCGTGCTCTGCCCAAGGCCCCTCATAGCAGCCACGTTCTGCTCTGGGGCAGGAGGTGACAAGGACAGGAGCAGGGAATAAACAAAAACCCCAGCAAAAGCTATTCCCAGGAAAACACTAGAAGGCTTTGAGTGGGACATCTGATTTGCTTTGTGAGTGAGGATGGTTATGGAAAAGCAATTTGCTGTTCCACAGGTAACCTGAGGTGCTGGATTTCAGGAATTCTGCCTCGGCTACGTTTGGCATGAAATTCTTTTATTGTGAAGACACCAGGAAATGACAGTCACTCCTGAAGGACAAATAGCCAAGGCATGATACAGGAAAGGGTGGGGGGAGGAACAGAGGCTTTTGGAAGGATCCAGCAGGAACATTATTTTCCCATGTCCATTGGGGTTAGCACAGAACTGCACTGATACATTTCACATATGTTGGAGCCAGAGCTGATGCCTGTGGGGCTGAAAGCTGCAGTCCCAGGGAAAATGAAACAACACTGGCAATTAAAATTGGGGTTAAAACAAATAAAACAAGCAGGGGTTTGTATAACCCATCGACAAGAAATCCTTTCCCAGCTCTGGGCTGCACCTTGGTTTGAGAGCAGCTCCAGAGGTGTGAGAGGTGAAGGCACTGCTCCTTCCCAGTCATCAGAGGGGCAGGGGGTGACAGCAGGGGCAGGCACAAAAAAAAAATCCCAATACAATGTGTTTTCAGCAAAACATTTTTCTCAGGAAGCACAGAGAGACAAGGAAACCAAACCATTACTCACTAGAAATGTATTTACATTATCCACAAAGAATTCTGACGAATTTGGCAACTCCACTTACAGTCAGCTCCTCCTGTGACAAAACACCAGCTCAGAATGAACTTGTGTGGATAAAATTAGTTTTCTGTGACTGCTGGGAGAGAAGGACAAAGGTTTTTCCTTCGTCCTTTCCTTCTTTGCCCAGCCAGATGTGGATTCCACAGGGAAAACAGCACTTACCAGCACCCTCCCCATTAAAAAGATGCCACACAGCAAAGCCATGTAAAAAATCCTTTCATCCACCTGTAGTCAAAAAAAGAAAAAAAAAAAAAAAAAAAAAGCAGAGAAGCCAAACTTCCAAGGCTGGTTTTAGAGTTTAAGTGTGGAGTTTAATAAATACCAGGTGTAACATCAACCCCCTCTGCTCCAGGGACAGGGATCCCATTGCACAGGAGCAACACCTCAAAATCACAGCTGGACTCGATGATCTTAAAGGTCTCTTCCAAGCTAAATGGTTCTATTATTCTATAAATGATTCTACAAAAAATCCTTACTCTTGGAGATGGGAGGCTCTTTTTGATAGAGTTAAAAGTGGACTTGGTGATTTTCTTCCACGAAGCACTAAAATGAGATGGGATTTAAAAACTCTGCAATGACAGAAAAACAAATTACCTGGGAACTGAGGTGGCTGTGGAAAATGCTTTGCGTGGGAGAAATTCATATGTAAATTGGATTTTTAAAGGAGGGAAATGTAGGATTTGCTGGTAAATTATGTATACCTGTGGAAAGGCAATGAAAGCCCAGCTGGAGGCACAGCAGGGCCACAGTGACCCCAGCCAGGACACTTTTCCTTCCTGATCTCCTCCAAACTCCTCCTGAACAGACACAGCTCCTTCAAGACAACTGCTGAGAATGGGAACATGCAGTTTTCATTACAAGGTTTAAATGCATTTCCTAAAAATAACCTGCTGTTTGGGGCTTTCAGTATCAGAAATAAATCCATATACACCACTAAAAGCTGATTATAATTAGTCACACAAGTAAAATTATGAGTGTAATTAACTACAGCAATTAATTGAAATGCCTTTGGCACACTATTTCCCTTCTTGCAGTTGAGTGCAATTTGCATTTAAAGTTATATCATAAAGGGTATAGGATGGTAATCAATTTGGGTTATTTTATTACCTTTTACCTATTAATATCTTCTGAAGCGATTCAGACATCCAGTACTCAAATACAATTTGATGTAAAAGAAAACCCAAACAGCTGATGCTGTTTTAATGACTTTTGTTTCCCCATAATCCACTCCAAGCCATCTAAACTTTTCCCTGCCCTTCCTTTTTATTGCTTCACAAAAATGCATTGGTTTCCATCGAGTGGAATCACCTTTAGAATGTCACCACCCTTCCCCTCCCCACCAGGGCTGCTCCTTGTTCCCGGCACTGAGATCTTGATGGATGAGTTTGCAGATTGGGGGTGGTTATGAAGAATTTATGAGAGGGAAAGAAAGGCAGAGAACTTTTACATTTTGCTGATTGTGCTGATGTCGAGATTAAACTCCAAATAAATCATGGACAATCTCTATCAAGAGTGCAGTATCTTTGTAAGCCTCCAGTCATTGGAGTTTGTGGTACACAAAGCTCTCAGCTTTACACAAAATGCTTTTCTTACAGGCAGTAAAACACAATGGCTCATGTCCTGGAGCCCAGCAGCCACTGGGAAACATAAGAATAATCATGGTAGAGAGCAGTGACCTCCCTGAGGAAAACAAAAGGAGTTTAAGTCTTAAAATAGCAGGATAAAGACAAAAAATCAACTCTGGAGGTGCTGAAGCTTCTCTGTGAAGCTGAGACCCTCTGTGACTGATGGTGCCCCACGTTCCCTTCCTGCCAAACCCATCTGAGGAAAGAAGGATTCACCTCTCATTTCCACCTCCTCAGGGAATTCCAGGGCTCCCAGTCCTTGGTACAGCTCAGACATTTTGGGGAGGATTCACCTCTCATTTCCACCTCCTCAGGGAATTCCAGGGCTCCCAATCCTTGGTACAGCTCAGATATTTTGGGCACTGGGAGCTGGGACAGTCCCAACAACGTGGAGAGAGCTCATCCCACAGAAAAAGCAGAAAAATTGCCAAGGTTCCATTTCCTCCAAGGGTTTTATAACCCTATTTTTAAACATTTTTTTTTTTTTTTTTTTTGATTGGCAGGAACACGGTGTCTTATCAAGCGCTGCAAAAGGCTCTGGTGTCACCTCACCCCCCTGGGCCGGGTTCCTGCTGTCCCTTTGTTCGTGTGGCACTGCCCGGCCATAAACGGGACGTTGGGGTTTATGATCGCACAGATAGGAGCGCACATGTGACGGAACCCGACGGATTTATTCTAAAAACAAGGCCATTAAAGCTCTTAAAGCACAAACACCCCGATCACCCTTTGAAATCCGGCGCAATTCCCGCGGCGGCCGCGGGGCTGTGGCAGGGAAGGCCCGGTGGGACCGCGGGCAGTCCCCAGGCCACGATTTCCAAATGCCTCCGGTAAAAAGTTTCCAAATGCTTCAGGTGAAGTTTGCAAATGCTTCAGGTAAAGTTTATCACACACCAAAATCCTGCCTGTGTGCTACTGAGCAGAGCTCGGCAAGGATTCAGCCTCGGGACAGAGGTGAAAGCACAGGAGGAGCTCCCTCATGGACACAGGGATTCAGCTCCCCCTCACGGAGTTCAGTTCTTTACAGAAGACAACCAGCAAGATATAAAAAATTAAATTCACTTCCTCTCCTCCCATCCTTTACTCCTTTTTCCCTTTTGTTTAAAAAAAGAATCCCCCCCCAATGACTGCAAAATCTCAGCTGCTCATAGGAGCAAACCAGGGCTGTGGCACAGGCTGGAATACACAGCCAGGGAAAAACCAGACACAGGAAGAGGAAACTGCAAAGATTAGGTGGAAACAGCAATATTCTGAAAGAAAAATTTAATTAGGGTCTTACCAAAAGAAATAAAATCCCAGGCAGGGCACAGCACAACTGCAGAAATTAAAGATTATACAGTGACCTGCCCAAAACACACTGGGATTTTGGTGTTCCAGATATTTGGCGAATCCTAAGCAGTAAAATTGCTGGGAAGTTTTTGGTACAGCTTGCAAAGGATTGTCAGCATCAGTCAGCTGAGCTCCAGCAGGGAAATTATTGTGCCTAAGGCAGCTGAGAGGGGTTGGAGGACTGGGAATGGTGCAGGTTGTTGTTCAGCTGACAGGACAGGACAGCACAGCCAGCCAAAATAAATCTGGCCCCTCTCTGCAAGCAGTCTTCCTCAAATGCCTTCCTTTGGAGTAATCTTTTATTTTAAGCAAAATACACAAACAAAAGAAAATAGTGTCAGTTTTACTATTGTACACATGAATCAAAAATACCCACTATAATCATCACCAAAATAAATTATTGTCCCGGTCTGGAATGGTGGGAAACTGCAGTTTTCCTTTCATTCAAGTGGAGGACATTTTATGGAAAGATATTCCTCAGGGATAACTTACATTTTCAAGGATTTGAGTAAGTGTTATCAGACATTTATTCATATTCTGGCTGTGCATATTAAATTTAGTACTGTGGGAAACAGAACAAGAGCCTGATGAGGATCTTAAATGGTCATTTTTTTGCAAGAGGAATGAAGGATGACACTTCCAAAGGGGCAGAAGCACCTTAAAACAGCAGCTTTCCATGAAAATGAAATAGCAGATAGAATATATTTTGATATTTGGGTGACCGCACCCTTGTTCTTTAGGGAGGTAACTCCATGCAGCATTTCCCCAGTAAAGCTCTTTCCAGCTGCATTTTAAGACAGAGAACCCAGCTAAGAAAACCCTTTCCTGTCCCCCTTTTCCCTCTTTTATTTTTTTTTCTTTATCTTTAAAGCACAAAGCAAAAGAAGTTTTGTTTAACGGGCTGCAGCAATCAGAGGGATCAGAGCTCAGGTTGCGGACGTGTCAGCTTTTCCACCACTGATCCTGTTCCCCTCAGCCATCCTGCATTTATTTTTAAAAGGTCATTAAGCAAGACACAAAAGGTGAAGTGCAACGTTACAGATTTATAACCTGGCTGGGCTCTGCCTGGAACACAGAGCTCAGGTACAGGAGGAGCCTCTTTGTGCTCTGCCACATCAAAGCCCAGCAGCCAAAGGCAGGGGAAGATCTTCAGAAGGGAAATTCACATCTGTGTTCTATCCCCCTTTACCTCCCTTTAGACATCCCTTAGTGTATTTTGTTTATTTGAACTCTACCCTTCCTCACACTCCACTTGGCTTTTGCTGTGTGGCAGCACCTGCCACTCTCATGGAAGAAAACCTCAAATTATAGCCAGAGGTTTGGGCCCAGTTAAATCAGTTAAACAAGAGATTTCATGCTAAAAGCTGATCATTCTTCAGGTCATTCTTAGTTCTTACTACTTAAACTGCAGTTAGAGCAGCCAGATTTCTGGCTTATATAAAAATCCAAAGTTAATGTCTTTTTTAACTGAGCCACTAACTGAACACACACACACTGAAAACAATCACCGTCCCTCTTATAATTCATTCATAATCACTTAAAGAAAAAAAAAAAGGAATTGGAAGGAAAGGTAAGAAGTTTAAACACCCAGTGTGACATCCTTGCTCACATCTCGTGGCCAAGCTGCTCCTCTGATATGCTGCCAACTCTTTATCAAAAAGCTTCCACTCCAACTCTTTGTTACCAGTTAAATGCTGGGGCTGCCTGTGCTCAAAGAGTCTGTGGGCCCAGAGATTTATTCCCTGGCGTGTGTCTCTTAAACAGGAACATTTATATAATCAAACCTGCAGATAAAAAGGCACAGCCACATGGCAAGCAAACATTTCCAACATGTTAGCTCCTGAGCAAGGTCCCAAACACGAGCTCACAGCCAGTGTGCAGCTCCAGGGCCTTCCTGGGTGGAATTCCTGAGTGGAATCCTTCCCTGACCTTCAAGCAGTGTTTGGGTACAACAGGAGTGGCTTTGATTTCAAGAGTTTTTATTCCATATCAGAAGAAAAGCACCACGGAACAAAAATCCATCCACCTTTCAGTTCTGCTTGCTGGGGGCTCTCAGCACAAACCTCAGCACTAAGCTGTGATTGAAATCATCCCTGCATGAACTGCTGAGCCCAGAGCTCCAACTGCAGCCAGCTCAGCCCTGATCTCTGCAATTCCCCCAGGCTGGTTTGAGCAGGGGCTGTGCCCCAGCTGTGTCCTGACAGTGCTGAGCTCAGGGACATCATCACAGCCCACATTTAATGGCTCTGCTCCTGCCAAGTATTCCTAAATATTTGAGTCTGCATTGCACTGGTGCATGATCATCCTGCCCCATTGCTGAGCCATTCCTCCCTCTCAGAATCCTAGGATGGTTTGGGTTGGAAGGGACATGAAACATCCTCATCCCACCCCTGCCATGGCAGGGACACCTCCCACCATCCCAGGCTGCTCCAAGCCCCATCCAACCCAGCCTTGGGCCCTTCCAGGGATCCAGGGGCAGCCCCAGGTGCTCTGGACAAGGCCCTGACGTGCTGTGCCCTCCCCAGGCAGCAGGGGACAGCTGTCACCCTGTCACTGAGCCCCGGAGGAGGGATCTGCCTCACAATGTCCGGGCTGAGCTCTGTAATCACCCTGTTCCTTGCATTGTCTCCCTACTCCAAACATCACAGTACAAACACCATTTGTAAGGGTTTTGATTTGCCAGTGGTGCTGTTGGATCCTTTTTCTGGCCCTGCAGCAGCAGCAGCAGCTTCCCTTTGTTTTCTCCAGCTCCCAACCAACACCCACGCTCCAGCTTTCCTGCAGCTTCTCCTTGGGACACCAAGGTTTATTTATAAGACACATAAATATTTTCCCCAACAAAATGCTGCATTAGGTAGGGCACAATTTCATTACATGCTAAACACACAGGAGATTTAATCTAAAACTCTGCTTCCTATATCACATTTCAGCAAACTTTAAAGCAGATTACCCAGAGATGCAACAATTCCTGGACAAACTTCTGTGGGATGTAAAGACTGAGCCAAACCTGTTGCCTCAAACCTTTTCATTGACTCCAAACACAGCATATAATTCACCACCTATTTGTTGGTTTACTTCCTTCCTTCAACCTCAGCTTGACCAAAACCTCTCAAATTCACGGTGTAAAGACAATGTAATTTGCAAGGTACTTTGAGGGAATAAGAAGCTGGAGAAGAGTCAGAAAATACGTGGGATTTAATAGCTCTATGCAAAATAATACCTTGGGTAAGGGCCCCAGGAGCTGCCTGTGCTTCCCCTGCTCAGGATCAGGGAAAACCAGAGGATTTTAACCTCACACAGAGCTGAGAAACATCACTGAGAATGTTCACAGCTGTTTAGAGACATTATTTCCAAAATCCAAAAGAAGTCATCACACACCACAGCTCTCTCAGCCACTTCATTTGGACTTTGCACCCAATAAAAACCTAACGGTGAAAAAAATTTCAGCAGCACCGAGATAAAAAATATCAGAGTACAGAGAGTGCTGCATGGCCAGCTCTCACAAACACTCTGACAAAGGCTCTGAAGCATCTGCTGCTGTTCTTTTTTTTTGCAGGGGAGGGAAGTACATGAACTGTGATCACCCAAAGCAGCTTGTGACCCACTTGGGGACATCTCTGTGCTCTCATCACGAGTTTTAAATGCACTGGTAAAAGCTGGGTGAGATTCAGTCTTCAGGTGTGTCTGAAATGACCCCAAATATAAATAAAACCTGTATTTTGCTACAAGATTTCCTCATTGGTTTTCTATGCTCACAACTCCCAGTGAAATTTAACTTCTATCAAATCTAGAAGCATCCTTAATCTATTTTCTCCTTTGTGACTCATTTTGCTGAAGGGACCTTATCAAACATTGCTTTTCATTTTCACAAACAGGAAATGTTTTACACACGATCGAGGAAGCCAGAGACTTGTCCCAAACAAAAGGCACAATCTCCCCAGCTCCTGACAGGTTTTTATTTTCCTGAAACGATAAATCAGCAAGCATGGATGACTGCATTTTACTCACTTCTTGCTTCAATTTACTGGGCCTGAGGGAAAAAGGGTAACAAAAGGTATAATTAATATAATTAATATCTACGTGGATGCTCCGGGCCCCAGGCCAGAGGCTGTGCCTGGAGCCCAGCACGTTCTCAGGACATGATCACTGATAAATCTGGGATATTTTGATATTTAGATATGGGGAAAAGCAGGGATAGAGCCTCCTGTGCCAGCCCAGGGGAGGACAGGGAGCAGGGCTGGAACAGCAGCTCCAGAACAGATCCAACACTTGGATCAGGATGGAAAATGCCTTTGGGTTTGGGATTCGGGGAAGGGAAGGGACAGTGGTCACCCCTGTGGTCACCCCTGTGGGCAGCAGGGCCCTGCAGGTTGGTGCATCCATCCCTCCCCTCTCTGGGGGGAATAAGAGGGTTTGGCACAAGAGGTGCTGTCCCTGCTGTGTCCCTCCCCTCCCTCCCAACAGAGGCACCAAAAGCCACCCCAGGTTTGCAGAAGTCTGGCTGACCCAGCCCAAAAGCAGGACAGGTGATTCCAGCACTCCCCACACACAAAGGGAGCAGGGAAACCCCAGCAGAGCCCCTTTCCCACTGCTCCCACCTCACAAAAGGGGCTCTGCTCACCTCTGAGCCCTCCTGGGAGACCTGCACAGCTCTGGTCTGGGAAGTCAGAGGGATTCAGCAGCAGCACATGGCTGCAGCTCGGGCAGGGATGTGACACCTTCATCTCTTCAATGTTCCCTGCTGCACTGAATCAATAAAAGCTTTACCACTGACAGCAGCATGTATGAACATCCTCAGTAATTAGAGTTTTTCATCCTTTTAAATTCCCCTTTCAATACCTCAAAGTAACAGAGGAAAATTCATGACAGGAACTTCTTTATACTGAAATTAAATTTTCAACCTTGGAAATGCCCAAGTGACCCCAGTGAGGCCGTGGGGTGATCACACCCGGTAAGAATGACCAGTGCTCTGAGAGTTATCACCAGGAAAGTGCCACCACCCAGTGCTGCACCAACCCTCCATACCAGCCACAGATGACTTCACTTCCAGAGACACTCTGGGGATGCTGCTGCGTGCTAATCCTTGGATAAATACCCACTGAGCATCTTCAAGGGCTGGAAAAAAAGAACAATGGTTCATTTCCAGCTCAAGAAGCCAGGTGATGCGTGCTCCTGACATCAGCCCTGTGCAGACTTTGGCCGCGTTGCCAGCTCACCCAGATCCACTTCCTGCTTGGGGAAAAGCAGGGCTGGGGGTGCTGCAGGGCTGGGGGTGCAGCAGGGCTGGGGCTGCAGCAGGGCTGGGGCTGCAGCAGGGCTGGGGCTGCAGCAGGGCTGGGGGTACAGCAGGGCTGGGGGTGCAGCAGGGCTGGGGGTGCAGCAGGGCTGGGGGTGCAGCAGGGCTGGGGGTGCAGCAGGGCTGGG
>WBNP01001689.1:60493-76336 GCA_013401095.1 Passerina amoena
GCAGGGCTCTCCCACCCCTGTCTGCCCAGGGACACCTCAGGCACCAGGACTGCACGTCAGGTACCTGCAGATCCTGTCCAAAGACACCAGAGCAAAGCCTTCCTGTACCTGAGGGATCACTTCACTGCTGACATGGATTGTTTTCAAGTAATAAGTGTTATTATCATAAACAAAATACCTAACTTACCTTTCATAAACAATGAAGAAGCTGCAAAGAATTGCTGGATGCACGCCCATGCTTCAGCTTTTGGATTGACAAAGGCATTTAAGCTCCACAGAAGCAGCACAGACACTTCAAAGCAGGAAAACAGTTATTAAAAATTATCTGACAAGAAGTGACACTTCATCTGCATCCACAGTATTTAATTTGTTTGAATAATATAGTTACAGATAAACAGGTTCACTCCATATACAATTACCAATACCTTTGTTTTAATACAGCTCATATTCCAGTACATCAACACTATTTTATTTACAAGGCATTTATGTACATTAACATCTTTCTAAAGTCAGTGCATTGTCAATAAGTTTTATACAATAATTTACAAAGTGAATGTAGTTAATAGTTAACTTAATAAATTTACTACTAATTCTTGAATTAATTTAATTTAAAAAATTAATTACAACCAATGTAACAAACACAGAAGATCAAATAACATTAGTAGATTGTGCTACCTGCTTAAATAAAACATTTTAAAGTAAATCAGTTGAAAATCTTTCACTTTTCATGGAGTTTGCGGAGGGAGGAGTAGACAAGGGGGTGTTGAAAACCTAGAAATTCACTAGTCATGTTTGCTTCTCTTTAGGCTCAATGTTCAGACCATTAAAGATAAAAGACCATAGAGGATAAGGAGCAACACCTGACAGGTAAGACAAGACTCATTTTGGAACAGATCTGCTGTCCCCAAAGAGGCACAACCTCTGAGCAGACAGCCAGACCAGCTGATAGCATTTCCTCCATGGATAAACCCCAGATCCTCCTGGAAATGATCAACTGCTGGAGGTTTGGCATTCTTGTCAAACACCCCAAAATGAATCCAAACATTAATGGCAGAGAACCATGTGAGTAACAGTTTTGTTAGTGAAGGTACAAAAATCTAGAGAACTGGGAAGATGATGCATGACAAAATTAATAAGCTGCTTAAGCTCAGCTGAAGAACAAAAGGCCAAAAGAGTGAAAATTTTATCTTCATTCAGATATGCAAACAATTTAACACTGAAAATGTTTAAAGAAATGCCTGCTCAAAAAAAAAACCTCTCTTTTTTCCAGTCTCTGCTAAGACTCAGTCACACTTCCCTTCATGCAAGAAGCCCCTTGAATTACAGAGCATGTTGCAAGGGCATGGAAAGCAAATCTGGTTTAATTGTAAGTATTTGCATAACCTGGTGTAACAAACAAACAAAAAAAAGATAATTTGAAAAGGCAATCAAATTTTGAAAACAAGAAACTGAGTTAGGAAACCAATAAAAAAAAAACCTCCATCCATGAATGCTACGACAGCTACCTGACAGCCACAGCTTCTTCCTTTGAAACACACAGTGGGTACTCACAGCCATTCACTCCAGAGCCCTTACAACAACAACAACAAAACCAAACAAACGTGGCTTTCAATTGAATCAGATGCATTTTCAAAAGTGCAAATTTCAAAAGCAACACCAGTCATGAAACATAAGCTCAAGCATCTCTCCTTCCAAAAGCTGGGAACGTTCTGTGCAATGTGCACATTTTAAGACACCGTGAGTGTAATCACAACTACTCTCTCCAACCTGAAGTTTCTTCTTGAGGCAGCTCAAAGAAGTTTGAGCCAGCACTCTTCAGGCAGAAAAGCCATTCCTGAAACATGTTGATCTGCACAGCCAACACGTGGAGAAAACACAAGTATAATAAAACCATTCAAGTGTAGAAATTAATCTCTTCTCAAATGATGATTTGGTTGTGCTCCCAACATACAGAAAGAAAGCAACTGACACACATTAGTGGTGGCAAAACTGGAAACTTCTCTTCCCCATGGCAATAATTTGTTTCCATTTGTGCACTTTTCCTTCTCTTGCCTTCCCTGTTTTGCCAATAAAATGCAATACAACTGCAGGAAAAAGGAGGTAGCAATATCATGTTGTCCAAAGACAACACTAGAAATTGTTTTTCCCCGTTACCTTAAACCTAACCAGAGCCTCGGGGGGTGTTAGAACAGTTGGTAAACTCTACACTACTCTGTTTAGCTCTTATTTGGATGTTTAATTTAGCTCTTATTTGGTCCTAGTTGGCTTTTCTCAAACCATTGGATTTAAAGGCCAGTGGCAGTCTCAGATGTCCAACATCAGAAACGTTTCGAGCATGTAGTGAGAAAACAGAACAAAACAATACTACTGGATATTAACTGCTTAACCAGGGGCTCTTTTTGTGCTTTCAGCTCACAGGGGACAATGACAACCACAAGCTGCTCTCTGGCTCAGTCAGGGCCTCCCCAGGGGCACATCCCAGGGTTTCTCCCCCAGCCCGTGGAGCTCAGGCTCACTGCAGCACACAGTACTTCTTGTAGTCGGACTCGAAGTCCTCGTCCATGCTGCTCGTGTCTGCCATCTTCTTGCCATCGATCTTGGGCAGGAACTGGGCATAGTCCACCCCCTGCTGCTCGTAGAACAGAATGTAGGCAGAGTCCGTGTCGATCTCGTCCGGGTGCAACTCCTGACACAGGGAAAACACCCACAGAAACCCCATGGGATAACTGCTGCACTTCAAACACACACTGCTGCCCCAAAAAGGGTATTTTTAATGGGTGCAACATAAGGAATTCTGTGTTCTGTCTCCCCTCTTTGTTATCTCCCTCCATGAATTACTTGGGAACTCTGACAATTTTATAGTGATGAATGCAAATACTTAGAAGTGTCAGAGCTGAGTTATTCACCCATTGAATACAAACTGCTGCCATCATGGAAATGTATTCCTGGCTTTCCATTCTTAGTCATTTTTACATCTTTGTACAAAACGAGCATCTTCCCTTAACTGTGGGAGCAGTTGATGAACAGATGTTACCTTGGAAAAAACCTCACGTACAATTTCATGTAATAATTTTAATATTTATCTGGTGCAGCTTTGGAGATGCTCCTGATTTCAAACAGCAGCTCTCCACAAATGTTTGAGTTAGTGGAAGGTGTCCTTGCCCATGACAGAGGAGTGGAATGGGATGAACTTTAGAGTTCCTTCCAATCCAAACCATTCTGTGATTCTAAAATTTCTTTAGCTAGAATTTCCAATTCTAAATTTATTCAGCTCTGGTTAATGAAGGCAAAAATTATTTGAAATAATTAGAATAATGAGGTAAAGAAATGCTTTACCTTGCAGCTGCTGTCATTGTAGCAGTACCACTTGTTGTTCGGGTTTTTGGCATAAGTGACGTAATGACCCCCTCCCATAATTCCTGAATGGCACTGAGGAAAATGAAGAAGAAAAGAAATCCTGGATCAAACATCCAATAAATGATTCCCAAGGTCATTATCTGTGAATGAGCCAGCATGACATCAGCTGGAGCTAACTTTACACACACAAGCAGAACAAATTAGCAGACACATAATTCATCCCCAGTTTTACAGCGAATTTTCCGCGCTGACTTTTGCCCTCCCTCCCCCTACAGATCCCTGGGCTGGCACAAACCCAGGGCAGGCATTTGGCTAAGCAGTGTGCCAGGGAGGAGCAGCACCTACCGAGATTGCATATAGGTTGTAGATGGGGTTGACCCAGACGTCGTCTCTGTCTCTTTGGTCGTCGGCGGTGTCGTCCTCGCTGTGGTTCTCGCCCTGCCCGTTGCTGAGCGAGCTCTGCTCCCACAGGTACCCGTTGGCCAGAGCCCCCTCGCTGTCCTGCCCGGGGTACAGCTCGCTCTGGCTGCCCCCCAGAGCCTGTCCTTTAGTCAGGGCATCCCCCTGCTCGTGCTCAGCACCGTTCTCCCTGCTTGCAGCCAGGTTTTCCTTGCTGCTGGACAGTTTGTTTTTCCCCAGCTGGGGCAGCCGCAGGCGCCCTTTGCCTCTCCCCAAAGTCCTTGGGCTGCTGTTGGGGCTGCTGTTTTTACTTGAGGGGCAGCTGGTTCCACTTTTCCTCCCCAAGGATGGAGATGCTGGGACAGAAAGCACAGAGATTACTAAGATGAGTACAAACACAGCCTAGTTTTCTTTTTAAAGTGATTTTTTGGAATAACCAAACATTAAACCCCACTGTTTCACTGCAGCTCATGAGTAATATATAGAAATAAAACCCCATCTTTGTGCACACCTAAGAACTGAAATTTAATTATTTTATGCAGAAGCACATGCCTCACTAATTCCAGCCCACTTACACAAGTACCAGTATTTTTTGTCACTGAGCAACTTCTTAAATTTTCTTTCATTTTTTATGCTAAAGCTTCACTAAGGAACATTTCCAAGTGTAGTGCTTCAGCAAAAAAACCCCCAAACATTAACATTTTGTACAACACATTTTTCCCTTCCAAACACCAGCACAGAGTGGAATTTTCCCCAATCATTCCCTACCTTTGACATTATTGAGGACAGAAGTGTTTAGGGAGGATGGACTCCTGTTCAGTGTGTCCCCTTCTCCTGCTGTGCCAGTGCCCTGCACATCTGCCTTCCTGCTGTCCCCTTGGCCAGGCCGTGCTTCAGGAAGGCTCTCAACCTGCAGGGTGAGCTGCTTCCTTTGGAAATGACTCGGATCCCTTTGTACCAAAAAGGCACTTGGGTCAAAGTTTTCTCTGGGAAATTTAACAATTTTCTGGGATTTTATCCAGCGGCCGTTAACGAACTGAAATCTTTTCAGATGAATGATCTAAGGGGAAACATGGTAGAGAAAATTAATAAAGGGGGGTAATGACATCCCAGTGAGCAATTTTATTATTCAAAGAGAGCTTTTCCCAAAACATACACATTTTATTTTAAGTTAGTAAAAATCGTGCTCTGTGTGACAATTTGGATTTTGGGATTGAGCTGGTAAAATATAAAACTAATATTTTCATGTGGCAATGATGGCAAAGGTTGCTTCAATTCAGTGATCAGCACTGTCTGTTTTGAATAAGCTACCAAATGTGAAAAATAAGAACTGCAGGTGTCCCACAACCAGAGAAGAGATCTTGTCACCATCTGAGCATGAGCTGTGTCAGAGCAGCTGACACTGAGCACAAACCACCACCATTTCCTGCAAGCCAGCAGCTAAAAACATTCTAAAGGATTTGAGGTTTGCTTTATTTGCCTGCAAACGCAGTCAGTGCCCCACCTGAGAGTGTGAACAAAGCAAATCATCTTATTCACAGCAAGGTGACTTGGTAGATTTGGGAACAACGCTTTGGGTTTGCTGCTGAAGAGGAAAATGACACAAGATCCTACCAAAATAGGGGGAAGTCTCCAGAGATCCAGTTTTTTGGTGGCCAGACAGTGGGTCTTGCACTTGGAGCAGTAGTACATCTCATCCTCCCCCAGCTCCTCCTCGCTGGTGAAGGCTCTCAGGCAGCTGTCCAGGTTGATGGGCTCTGCCTGGGCTCGGCGGCTTTGTTCAACACTTTCATGTTCTTCCACGATCTGAAGGGAGAGAAAACTACCTCTGACTTGGAAATGTAACACACACTGCTCAGAGGAGGGCTCTCCTCACAGTATCACACAAATAACTTTGCTGGGTTGTTCAGAATTAAAGATAAAAATGAGATGTGGTTAAGTTTTAGCAGGAATTTCATTTCAGCTATGAAGAGGCAGATAAAAATAATTCACTGTTCTTATACTTGGGTTCTGCTTATAAATTATCCATAAAGAACAACTTTATAGATAAAACTCACAAATTGGAACAGTTATTCCAGATTCACCCAGCTACAGGCTCACCTTCAGATGTGTTTTGTTGGCTTAATGAGGAAATACATTTACTCAAATGCATACCTGTTTATAGTTACAGAAAATTTATCAAATTAAGATATTTTGTAATGTATTATGTAATATAATATCATATATCTTGACTAGCTTAAAAGCAATTCACAACAGACAGCAAATGCACTGCTGTGGTTCTTTAAGAGCTTCCCTTCCACACCATTAGACCCCAGAAGAGGCCTAACATCAGGACATGGATTTATCCAGAATACACTGCCCCACGACTGCTGCCTTTGGTTTAACAGCAAGGGACAAAAGCAGCATCACAGAAGCCAAGAGGCTGCAGGGGGTGGTGTTCAGAGGTGCTACCAAAGAACACAGGTTCCACACAGGTTCCTGCTGGCATTTACCCGTTCCTGCGAGGTCTGGTAGCGCAGGTGCAGCGCCGTGGGGTCCCAGTCCACAGCAATGTAGGCATTGCCCACACAGGCCCTGTCCTCTGAGCACTCAATCCTGCAGCCACGGCAGAACCTGGAGCAGAAATTGGCTGTGGTCAGTGCAGGCTTCAATCATTTCTGCATTCATTCAGTTCTGCTCCTGTTTCGGCTCCTCTGCACCCTCCAAGCTCCAGGCCTCGCCTTCAGTGTGAGACATTTTTCTGCAGCAATGCTCAGGGTTATTTGTGTTTCTAATGCAAAACTTTACCAGAGGGAGAAAGGGAAGCAGCTGGGTGAGCTCCACCATCTGCCTGCAGATTATCCACTGGAAGGTGTCCCTGCCCATGGAAGGGTTGGCATGGGATGATCTTTAAGGTCCCTTCCATTATGATCCAGTGCTGATCAAACCCAGCTACAACCCCAAAAACTCCACTGCTCTGTCTCAACAAGTCATTTTCACCATGATAACTAATTCTAAGAGCTATAAAACACTCTTAAAAAAATTAGTTTGTGCCCTGAATACCTTCCAGCAAGGGTCTGGAATTTTCATTAGCAAGTCTTTGTTTATGGGAAATTCCAAGCATCCCTCCAGGGTGAGTTTCTCATTGCCCATTTTAGATCTTACCCTTCAAATGGCAAGGAACTCACAGGGGCAGATGAATTACATCTAAAAATTTGGGTTTGTGTGAATCCCCCCAAACCATGCAAGTCTGTGGACATCCAAGGCTGCACACAGACACAGAATATTGTAAGGGGTTAACAGGTTCTGGATAATCTCATTTCTGTCTCTAATTTAAAGTTTCTGTGGCAGCAGAACTTTCAGCTCTGCAAGTCATAAAAGCTGTGCTGCAGAGCAAGTCTGCCTGGAGAGAGTTCTGGTGAAATTACATTCCAGATTCTTATTGTTTGATATTACCTCTGAAGTCTGAAATGTACCACAGAACCATTACCATAAATTACCTTTCTGCTGGAGTGATTCCCTGCTGTAAATGGAAAAAAGGACAATTTACCTGTACCACGGACACCAAGCACAAGAATTTCCATCCTTCTGAACTACCCTGAGGGTGAAGGGGTACTGATACCCCATGCTGTCATCACTGCAACAGAGGAGAACACAACATCAAACAGCAGCACTCACTGCAATTACCTCCCTTCACTGGCCTTGTTATGATTACTTAAAGAAAACCCTCAAAATGATAATTTTGGTTACAATTTACTATTAACAGCTGCCTTTCCATGGCTTAAATTCATCAGATATAAATAATTATCAATCACTGGATAAGAACGAAGCCAACATTTAAGTGCAGCTACATTTAACTGTACTAAAAAGAAATTAATTTTAATTAACTGCCATTATTGTGAGAAACCAAATGAACACAAATTTCAATCTTGCAAGCGAGTGCAAGGCACTGTAGTGTAACTCAGATGCAAGGCTGAGGTGCCCAACTCACCAGTCCTGTGCATGGTTACTGGCTTCCTGAGGAGGGAGGGGGCTGGCCAGCCTGGAAACCTGGATCCACACAGCATCATAGAGGTCCCTTTTCCGTGTGTGAACTGTGCAGGGAACAATCAAGGGCATCCCAAAGAGACTGGGCCTGTTCTTCTGAGATGAGAGAAAATACAGCTCTGTCCTCATCTGTGGGAGCAAAAGGAGGAGTCAGATGTGAAGGTGCATTAACTCACAGTGCAATAATCACCTGGACTGCTGGCCTTGTGCCTTATTTCAGACCTTGCCAATTAAAATTAATCAACAATTGTATTAAAATTACTCTTAATTCCAATATTAAATACTGTATTGAAAAATGTTTCTATTTTATGACATGATGGCGAGGTTATCTGAGCACACCACACATGAACGTGTACAATTATCATGTGCACATTAAAAAATCTGCTTTTTTCAAATGTCTTGCCAAGTGTGCAAGGCCACTGACCATTTTCCTGTGCACTGCAATGATGTAGCCTGTGCAGGGGCTGTCACACAGCGAGGGCACGTGGCCGTTCAGGGTCCAGCTGGGCGGGCTGCGCTCTGTCCCACATGGCACCACAGTGTTTGGCATCCCATTGGGAATGAGGCTTGGCTTGGGGATGTCCCCGTTCATCAGGATGGTGGGGGCTCCGTTGGCTGATGGCCCAGTGGAGGTCTCTGCAGGCAGACAGATCCATTATCAATTATCACAGCAGCCACAGCTCACTGGGGTTTTTATCCCTTCCGTTCCGTGTGGACCGAGCACAACCCGCACGTTCCTTTCTGTAATCCTCACTCAATGAGAAACTTTGGTTCTGAGCTTCTCCACAGTGTGCAGCTCAAGGAGAGGAAAAGCAGAGTTTTGTCTCACCTGTCTGCACAGGGCTGGATGCTGAGGTGGGGGAGCCTGGGATGGGGATCTCAAACGCACACAGGAAGCCGCTGACGGACAGACGGACCTTCTGGTTGTCCTGGGGGAAGTTCTTCAGGAGAGAGGGAAAGCTGCTCAGGCACTTGGACACCTTCATCTGGGACCAAAATGTCTTCTGTTCTTCTGCAAGCTGCGTTCATCAGCTCCTCCCTCCCTCCCTCCCATCTGCCTCCTTACACCTTTCCAGCAGAATAAAGGAGCCCAAGCCCTCTGCAGGGTTATCAGTGGTCTCTAATCACACCCAGAGCATCTCATTTCAAGCACTTTTAATCTAGAGCAAAAAAATCCTCCTGGAAATACCCACACACACTGTAAGCCAGTCATTACTTATGGTCCTGTTGTCTTGACAGTGTTTAAACTCATCACAGCACCTTAACTTGAGATTTATAACTTCAAGAACATTTTTCCCCCTAAAAATATCATTAGCAATCAATTTTAATCTATTTACAGCAAGCTAAATTAGCATTTAAGAATGAAATAAAAGTTCATCTAGAGACATAACTAAGCTGATTTTTTACCATACTTTTAGTTAAATTATTTCACAGCTCTTGCAAGCAAAATTTACATGTTAAAAATAACAAAGGAACAACAAAACCACCCACAGCATGTTGCAGTAATAATTAATCTTCTTTTCTTTTTACCTTTATATTGGAGCTGTGCACCTCTGCAAGCAGAATCTGCTCTGGTTTGAGGCCACAGAGTTCACTCAGCTGTTTTTTCAAGCCTGTGTACTTCTCATCCATGTTCAATCTCAGCCCATATCGAACAGGAGTGGTACCATCTAATTTAATTACTTTAAAGGGGAAAAGAAACACCCTGGTCAGCAGCCCAGGCAGGTTTTAATGACAATAATACATTATAGCTCCCCACTTATTGGAAAATACTTTTTCCCCAACTTGAACAGATGATTTATTTCATTTTCCCAGTCAATTTTTAAGGTCTGCAGGCAATGTCACAATGTCAGAAAATCTCTTGCTGCATAGGCAGTAAAAAATGGTTTCAAAATTTGTTTCACTTTTTTTATCATCTTTCCTTTTGCCCCTTTTCCAGCAATCCACAGCTCCTTCAGAGCACAGTTCATGACCCATATTGTGTTTTCATCCCAGCCCCTGTTTTTCCTCTGGGCAGATTTAGGACAACCTCCATAAGATAGGGAAGTTCTCAAACTTCCCATTTAAAAAAGATTTTATATTAAATCCTTCAATCAAGACTAAAAATGGGCCATCCTTTTCTGTTTCTAAAGGTTTTATCTTGGTTTAACTGGGTTCCAATGAAAATTCTTGCACTCTTATATTAAAATGACTGTATTATTCTAAATAAGTAGTAACACAAAAAAAAAATTGATGTTTTATAGCTGTTCTACCTATAGAGATTTTATCTGAGGAATGGCACATTTACAGCACTCACCTGTAATTTCTAGGTGCATGTAGCTGTCCATTGGCAAAGGCAAGGATAAAAAATTAAAAGGATCAAACCTAACACTTATATGCCCACAAGTTTTACATTTCACTTGTGACTTCAGCTGCCCATGAAATAAATCTACAACAATGGATCTGTTTCTTCTCAGATGGTTTTCCCAGGCCTGAAATGAAACACAAAAAAATATAATACCAAGTTAGAAACTGGACACTGCTTCAGTGGTCTCCAAAGTTTTGTTGGCCTGTAGGAGTCAAAGTATTTCCACAAAAGTTATTTCCTAACTTCTAATAAATTTAGTCACAGAACAAGTAAAGTTCTCAACACAATAATCAAGGTATGACACAATTTAAAATTTCTGAAGGGATCACCAGGCATCTTGAAACATTTTGACACTCCCTAATTTTGAGTTGTTCAAAATTGTTGCCAAGTATCATCTTCATAATTTTATTACAACAATTAAAATTAATTTTCAGCTCAAAGGTGAAATTATCTCTGTATATCACAGCTCTGACAAGATCCAAAAGGTGCTAGAGTCCCAAAATGTTGCCACAGGCAGCCTCATCAACAATTTCTCAGCTTAGTACTGTGAGGAAAAGAAGAAACACACAAAAAGCCCCAAAGATTGAAGCCCTACCTCTGCTGCCACCTCCCAGTCTGGCCGCCCATCACTGTCCTTCAGCTCCACGTATGGCTTATCATGAACCCTGTTCAAGTCCTCATGGAGCCCATCCAGGAGAAAAGCCAGAAGCTCCTGGGAGTCTTGCTGTTGAAAGCCATTAAATCTTGGAGCATATTTTGCTATTGTCCACTATAAAAAAAAAACCAGCAGAAATTTATTTAATATAATGTAAAAAATGTAAAAATTCATCAAAATATTGTAGATGAGATATGTGCTGTCAATGAACACAAATTCAGCTGCCAAGATGTGAAGGGAGCCCCTCTGCTTTCAGAACAAAAGCCCATTTGCAGGTAAATTCATCACCTTTTGTACCTAAAAAGGGCTACAAAAGCCACTTTTTATGGCACAACTTGTGTCATACCACATAACTCCTTTGGCCTTATAAACACAAATTCCACCAGGTCTGATGAACACTGGCTCCTTCCAGGGAAAACTCTGAGTCTCCAAACTGCTACAATACAGGTAACACCAGGAAAAAGTGCACTGGATTTCTACTTTTCCATGAAATCCTTGTTTTCCACCCCAGAATAACTCACCCTCAGCTTTAAGGGGGCTATGTTCTTCTGGGTGCCACTCCACAGCTCCTGCACCAAATCCCCGTAGCACTTGGCCATGTGTCCTTTCATTCCTATGGGATTTGTCCTAGAAATCACAAAGGAATTAATACCAGGCTCAAATGTAACCACAGCTCAAGCCTGAAGATGAAGGAAGCAGAAAAGCTTCCTGCTCCCAGCAAAAAGCAGTTGTGTTTCCATGCCTCTGAAGTAGTATCTGCTGCAGAGCTGGTAACACTGAATTTAAATCATTCCTTCCCACTGAATTGCAGCTTGCAGAAGCAGACAGCCCTGAATAAATGAATAAATGTTCCAGCACCCAAAGAGCCACTGCTCTCCCCCAGGATCACCTGTTCAGCTCGTAGAGGTGCCTCCCTGAGATGAAGTAGCGGGTCAGGGGCTGTGTGTTGCTGACACACTGGATGCTGGAGTTCATGAAGCACGTGTTCCCCAGGTTGCTCAGGCCTGTAGCCCCCTTCTCAGTAGGAACTGAGCAAAAAAACCATCATTGTAGCAGTTGTGCAGATGAGAAAATTCAGAATGTTGTAGCAGCATCTTCTCACAGTAACCAGTTTAATGCAACCTGCTCCTAATTATGACAATACACAGATGCAGCAGATGTTTGAAATATCTGCTCTCTCAACTCTGCCTCACAGAAATTGAGGTATTTTGTTGATCTGATCCACCACAGACAGCAGTGCAACCCATACAGAATATTTACAGGTAATTATGGTACTGAAAAATCTGGGTTTGTTTGTTAAAATCTCAATTATTCCTTGCTTTAACAAAATCCCACCCTCCCACATTTCCAGGACTTCAGTTCATACAAAGGCCAAGCAAAGCAGCATAAAAGACCTCACCCAATGTGAACAGGACTTGTGTTTAAAAGGATTGTTTCAACATTTCAACTGTTTTTTGGGATTTTTCTTCTCATCATAATCCAGTGACTCTGTGAAAGACTCACCTTTGTGTCTGTCTATTTTGCTGCTGTTTGCTATAAAAGACATCTCTTCTGGCCAGCTCATGTCTTTGTTTCGAACTAGAAAAGGACATGAAAAAGGGCTTTTAAAAATTGTTACTTACTCCAGAGAGCTTGCACAGCTGAAGAGGTTTAATTAAAATTTTCTAATATTTGGGATTAGAAATGTGCTTACTTCTAGCTATTATTTTTGCTAGTTTTCATTTCAATGTTTCTAATCATTATTGGAACTCATTCTAATACTGGCATCCCTCCAACCACACCAGTAACATCTTTAGGAAGCAGCCTTGGGATTGCTTTTGCTCTTGAATAGCAAATTTTTCAGTGCTTATTCTAAGTCTCAATAAAGATCCACCAGCTCTGAACAAATCAGCTCATGAGCCACCATTATTATTTTATGTTGTTGCAAACCAACAAAAGATCCAAATGTATTTCAAAACAAGGACAAAGCACATGTAAATGTTCCTGAATTAGCTTTGCCACCACCTCCCCACAGGTTCCCTCTGCAAACCTCTATTTTTAGAAGAATAGCAATTATACTTTTTATACCTTCTATTACTAAATGCTGCTCATCTTGGATTTTAAGGTATTCCAGTCTGTGATCTTCATCATCCAGCAAAGTGAGATAGTTCTGCAGGAGAAAAAAAAAACACATCATAGAACTAGAGTTGTACATGAACTGAGGATCCTCTGCATGAACTGAGGATTCTCTACACTCTGAGGATCCCCTACATGAACTGAGGATCCTCTGCATGAACTGAGGATCCTCTACATGAACTGAGGATCCTCTGCATGAACTGAAAGGATCCTCTACACTCTGAGGATCCCCTACATGAACTGAGGATCCTTTGCACGTACTGAAAGGATCCTCTACACTCTGAGGATCCTCTACATGAACTGAGAATCCTCTACAGGTACTGAAATGATCCTCTACACTCTGAGGATCATCCACATCTACTGAAAGGATCCCCTACACTCTCAGGATGCTCTCACCTCCCATGGGAATTAAAGCACAAAAACCTGTGATAAACAACCAGCAAGAGCCTTTAACTGTAAAGGATCTTTATTGTCACTCTCATTGCTCTGTGCATGTGCAGTCAGTAGATTCTGGAGAGGAGTAAGAGCACATCAAATAAAAAGCAAAGCAAGGAGGCAGCAGAGGAGCAGGGTTACCTCACTGTTGTAGAGCCAGAGGCGCATGTCCTCCTCCTTGATGCGCAGCCGCTGCGACAGGTACTCGTGGATCTCCTTGATGGTCTGCATGCGGCTGAAGCAGCCAGTGTAAGCCAGAACCCTCTTCAGAGGGGCATTGGGGGAAGGGACATTCCCTGCATTCACAGTGGGACAGCAGGAAAACAGACTGCATTTACCCACAGGTCAGATCAGCAATTGTACACTGAATATACTCTCTGCAAAAAGTCTTACACACTTGTAGTGTTCAGGAGTTAGGTGTAAAAGTAGTTGTTACTGACCCCCTTTGGGACAACAAATTTGCTGTCACAAAGCAGGTAAAATACCTCCCTTCTTAGCAAAACCTATTAGAAAATTGCTTCTCTGAGATTCTCATAGGAAATTTAAAAATTCAACAGAGTTTTACAAGTTTTCACAATTCTTTTTGTCTCTTAAAGACACAATATGAGAGGCAGAGGGAATTTTCAAAATAAAGGACTTCAAAATTTCATTAGGATTTCCTTTTTGAGAGAATGTTATAAGTAAAATATAAGGTACAAAAACCAGTTTGACTGTTTTTGGGAGTAGCATGACTTTGCTTCAGCTCTTCTGTGTACATGAAATCAGCCTGGCAGCTCACAACAGAAGTACTCATAATAACTAAATTTCTTATAAACTAAATGCTTCAAAACATTCTGTGAAGACACCTGGGATTTCCACCAAAATTTCTCAACAAGCTCCCATTTGTAACAACAGATTAGTTGGTCAAGATTGTTGCTCTTTCTAATGGGAGCTCATCTTTAAATAAAAGATTTGCAGTAGAGATGAGACCAACATTAAAGAGGGGGATTTCTTTTGAGCTTTTTTTGATTAAAATTCAGAAGTTCCCCCTTCCTTACAAACGTGACAAGCTTTTTTTGTCCAGCCCAAACCAAACTGGGCAACTGCAATACTTCAGTAGCCTGAAGAGTGACACAATTCTATTTTCACTGTTAAAAGATTACAATAAAATAAACAGTACAACATGAAAAGGTGCAGTATTACATTATCACATGCAATTTGACAAGAAAGAAAATGATACCTTATAAATCAGCAAAGCATCAATCTGGCTTCAGTGTACCAAGCAAAGTACTCAGGTTTTTTAAAAGAAAACAACATTTTCTGAGATTAGGGATCAGAGGATTAGTTGTAAGATTACAGCAAGAAAGCACATTTGAGAACTCCACAAGATTAATAACAGATTGGACAATCAAATTAGTGCAGTGCAAAGTAATTCCAAATCAAGATCAAATTTGGCACATGAGAAGATTCTGTTCATTGGAATTTGAGCATTTTAGGATGTCCAAACAAAGCAGTTTCCATTGGATTAGGTCAGGCAGGAAAGCTGAGTTTGGGCAGAGCAGTTTGTGCAGCACAGCTCGATGGCACAGGCAGGGCTGAGATCCTCCCAAAGCAGTGAAAAACTGAGCATCTCCACCAGGGCTCTACCCACATCCTGACACTGGCAAGGCTGAAGGATTGATTGTGTTTTTAGCAGTCAGGTGAGTCCATTTTTGGACACTTTACTGTGGATGCAAATGTCTGTCCAAATGTGAGTGCAGGGCTTCCTTCCAGCCTCTTGTGTGAGGCAAACTGGGAACTGGAGACAATTCTGCAACACCTCAGCTGAAATGTGAAGCCACAACCTAAAGATTACTCTTGTACAGTCTTTTGGTGAGCATTACCACCACAATTATGACAAACAGATTTTAGCTGGATGTTTATGCTTTGTATGTAATTGTCTTTTTGAACTACATCAAATAATAGTCTTCATATTCCATTCACTTCATCGCTCTCTAAAGAGCATTAAATAATTTTGGGCATCAAAGCCCAGCTGCCCAAGTAACTCAGAAGCATTTGGCTGAGCATTAATTGAATTTATTGTGCCACTGCACCATCAGAGAGGCACAGAGGCACCTATTCCATGGCTACAGCGATCACTCCCAAAATGGGAATGCCCAGCTCTGGTTCTCCTGATCAGTTCAGCTTCTGCAGTGCTTATTTCTCACCCTCAACTCACCCATAACTGTGGCTATCAACAGATTTCCCTGGGGCCTTTTCCCTCGAGGAGAGGGCAGGGGAGAGCCCTGCAAGTGCTCCCTGCACCTTTTCCCTCGAGGAGAGGGCAGGGAAAGCCCTGCAGGTGCTCCCTGGAGCCTTTTCCCTCGAGGAGAGGGCAGGGGAGCCCTGCAGGTGCTCCCTGGAGCCTTTTCCCTCGAGGAGAGGGCAGGGGAGAGCCCTGCAAGTGCTCCCTGCACCTTTTCCCTTGAGGAGAGGGCAGGGAAAGCCCTGCAGGTGCTCCCTGGAGCCTTTTCCCTCGAGGAGAGGGCAG
>WBNP01001689.1:76346-106999 GCA_013401095.1 Passerina amoena
GGGAGCCCTGGATGCGCCGGTTGTGCCGCAGGGCGATCGAGCTGGAGCACAAGCACAGCACAGGAAGCTCCCCCAGCCTGGGCTGGCCTAGAAACTGCACAGGGGATGGTGGTTCTTGCTGCATTCTTAAGTTACCTCTGGGCAAATGCTGAGGGAACATTCTGAGGCTCATCATACCCATATTGACCCAGACGTTGGACTGCTGGGTGCGCGTGGCCGGCTGCTGCCGCAGGAACAGCAGGTACCGAGGGAACAGCTCCAGCTCTGGCACGTTGGTCTTGCTGTTCTTGATCACCTGCAGAACATGTGAGGAACATTGCAGAGACTCACCTTGCAAGTGTGGAGGGAATAGCAATAGGAATAGGAGTGATTCCATCATTAAAAAGTGATTAAATTATTAAAAAGCCAAACTCTTTAATGAGGAGACAAAAAATCCAAACTTCTCGTGGGGATTTAGGCAAATATCCCCAGGAATGACAATTTCATGACTCCTAAGCACATTTTGGAGCTTATTAGCTGCAGGTTGTCAAAAGCAAACACCTTATTTAGTGCAGCATCGCTCTCTGCACCACACCATGGAAAGAATATTTTTATAATTCCTGCAATATATGTGAATCCACAATGAACCTCATTAATTCCACTCAGTGTATAATACTTGCACATAAAAGTTTTACAGCTGTTGAAAGAACTGACAAATGCAGGATAAGACATTTGGTTTGAACTTTGTGAACCACAGGATTGACTTAAAGCCTTCATATTGTACAAACAGGCTGCAACCTCCTTTTGTTGCATTTTGCTGCCTTGACAGGAAAAGCTGAAATTACCCCAAAACATATTTTGCAGCTTTTCAGCCACCATTTCTACAAAGATTTTGCCACATAGATCTGTCCAAATATACAACCAGAAATGGAAGGAAGGTTCAGTCTTTTTGTGACCACGTGAAGCAGAAGAAAACAGCTCAAGCTGTGAGAAGGAACGTACCACACTCAAGTGCCACAGTATTCAACTTCAGCTACAACAAAAACAATGGTGATGACATTTTCTGAGGGAAAAAAAGCACATTACTTTGTGTATAAAGTGATGTGGCCTTTTCTGGATCATGAAAGGTGTTTGTTTCCATGGAGAATGTGTGGGAGGAGGTAAGAAGCCAGTGATTTTTCCCTGTAAAATAATTGTCTGCACTAGAGCCAACAGACCAAATTGTCAAAAACATAGAGATAATCCTCTCCCATCTGTGACACTGAATGTTTGTGACATCAACCACCAAAAATCTATTGCTACCAACACAAAAACCCCCTCATATCCTTTTTTTAAGTGCATCTCCTACAAGGGACTACCTGACACAGAGCAAACCAACCACTCTGTGGAATAAATACGCTCAAGAGAAATGGAAGAAAAAGTTCCCAGTGTTTCCAAGAGAGCAGACTCCTGCAGCTCCAGCTCCCAGGTGCTCCTGAGCAGCCATTCTGACACAGGAGAGTCCTGGCCTCACCTATTGCCAGCTGCTTTTGAGCTCTTCCCCAAACCCTGCACATTGTGTTTGTGATGCTGAACCTGAAGGAGCAATTGTTGCTTTCCCCCTACTTGATGAAATTGTCAGAGAGAAGGAACAGCTTTTCAGAGCTGCAGGTGTTCCACTTTTCATTTTATAGCTTTTTAACTGTCTCTCAGCCTTAGAGATGAGAGTTTTGATGCCAAGCCTATTTAACTGACCTCAGGCTTACTTTTGTGTGCTTCAGCAAAGAGCAGCAGCTGAGCAGCCCCTCTGCCCTGCTGCCAGAGCCCTGGGACTGTGCTGCAAGCTAAAACTCCTCCTAAACAGCACAACTTTCCACCCAGGGCCAGCCTGGAGGCTGCTTGTCCCAGTTTGCTCTTCCAGACACAGGATGAAGTGGGAGATGACTGTAGGAGGTTTCCTCTGGACAAATCTGGTGTTAAAAGGTGTCTTAAATCACAACTCACCGGCCTGGGCAAGGACAGGTTTGCTCCATACCAGTGGTAAAGTGCTCTCCAAACTGGCTCTGGCACCATGACATAGTCCTTTCCTTCCACCAGCTGTGGGGATCTCTTCAACCTTCCACCCTCCATAGTTAATGATGCAGCCTTAAAAAAAAAGGGGTTTTGTCACATCTCAGGGGGAGAAATGAGTACATGGCCACAGTGATTTTAGTTCATGAACACTGAACACTGTTTAATTATTAAAAGGCTTCTAAGTAACAATTAGCAGCTGCTTTTCACACTGAGAGATGGTGGTTAAATGTAACAGTAATTAACGTTCAAGTCTCATTATTTACTGGTTCTCTAAAAGCTTGTGCAGTATAAAATTCATGTGTCACCTACTCCAACAACTCTGAACAGAAAAATCCCAGCTCTGCTCAGCACTGATGCTGCTGGTCTGTGTTTCATGTTCTGTCTGCACCCATAGTGCACAAACTATCAGTTTTATTTTACTATATTGGTATGTAACAGCAGTAAATTCATATTCAGATGGAAATGCTGAAGTGTTTGATTATCAAAGTGTTTTACATTTAGTGCTGCAAGCTGTCTTTTCATAAATACCTTCCCAATTTTAAAAATATTTTGAATGTTTCTTTTCTCACAAAAGAGTAGCTGTAGAAGCAGAACACAATTTTCCCCTCTTAGAATAAGACTAAGAAACCTCAGTTTTGCTGGGTGACAGAGCAGCATTGATCCAGAATTAAGCTGAAAACACCAACACAAAAAAGCTGTGATAAAAGAGAGCTAAAATATGCTGTTCCTCTATTGCCATGCCTCGGGTGCCTTTACCTTGACAGGCTCCTGGGTCACCAGGGGCTGGTTATCAATAGCTCCTGGTTTCTGGGGGTTCAGCTGGAGCAGAGCATTGCCATTGGAGCCCAGGAAACACTGGTTGTTATTGTCTGAAGTGTTGTGCTGCCTTGCAAAGCTCACCTCAGAGCCTGGGCTGCCAGGGTGCAGAGTATCTGAGCACAAAGCAGGAGAGAAAACAGAAATAATTAGAAATTATTCACTTCCTGATCCCATAAACCACAAAGGAATGAGTTACACTCTTGTATCCTTGTTTTAAAAAAGATCAAGTTTGCTGCCCTTCCTCCTGCAGTGAAACATGCAACTCTTCCACCTCCAGAGGGATAAATCTGCCATCTCTCAGAAAGGGATTCATGATTTCATATTATATGTTATATATTTTACATCATGATTACACAAACACAGCTCTGAAACAGCCTGACCAGCTTTGCATGAGCAAATGTGGTGAGTATTTAGTTGTTATCTGGATGTTTGAATACCAAACTCCTAAAAAACTCACATACAGAACTGAAGATAAATCCAATAATGCCTTGGCTTATTTTTCCTTGAAAAGGCAAATGATTCTTATAGAAGCTGCTTTGGTCATGCAGAACTAAATGGAAATTTCAATTAAAATAAAAATAAAATTAAAGAACCTTTGTCTCTCTACCCTTTGTTTCCCCCAACCCCTATACCCAAATTAACCTAATTTCAACTGAAGTTATGATTTTAAAATATCAGATGCAACATTACAAGAAAAAAAATCTCCAATTCTCACAAGAACTCCTTGAAAATCAGGATTAAAATCTCTTCTTTCACAAAGATGGCTCTTAGGATCTGCACAACCTCATTCACATTTAAATCACATGCCCTGTAAAAGTACAACTGTGCTTTCCCTCATGGCTTTTTGCTGTTTCTTCCCTTTTTACTATCATTGCATGGCAGAGTATAGGATCAACCAGCTTAAAACAACTTAATGTCAAAATAGGGGGAAAAAATCTCAGAAAACTCAGAAAATAAACCATAGGACAAAAACATACCTTGAAAATAATTATGGAAATGAATCCCAGCATAACAGATGAGCTGCTGTTAAACAAGACTTTGTGTTTAGCCACCACACACTAAAAAATCCTAAAAAATCCTAAAAAAAATTCCTAAAAAATCCTAAAAGCCCTGCAATGCAAGCTGTGCTATGTCTCTGGCTGGAGGGGTCCATGCAGTGGGCAGTTTTCCCAAAAGCTGTTCTACATTAAACCTCCAAGGAAATAAGATGCTTACTGCTGCTGGTGGACTCTGAGGCTTCTGAGGCAGTGGAAATATTATCTGAAAACTTTTCTTCTGGAGCACTGAAGCCATTAAGACCTCCCATTTTGTCTTCTCCCTGTTCTGGGGTATTGGCTGCAGCAGCTACCAGGGGATTCTTACCTCCACTCAAGACAGATGAAGGCTCTATCACAACTGGGTTTGCATCCTACAGGTGGGAAGAAACACAAAAGTTCATTATGAACCAAGATCAAAGATGTGTCAGTCAAACCAGCCACCAAAAATTCACAGTTCTGTGACTGCTTTTGCACATCACAAGATTTGCTGATGGAAAAATGCTTTCTACATGTACCAACAAAAAAATTAACTTCCAAAATTGTTAAAACAATCAAATAAACCATCCTGCACAGAGTCAGAATTCCAAAATGATTTCCCCTACCTAGATACATAAAGATATACCTGGTTTTAAACAGCTGTAATTACAGACTGTAAATATTTGAAGACTTGAAGTTGATATGGTTACATGAGAACAGCAAGCACAACAACAGAAACGACTTTTTTCCCTCAAACCTGCAGCATTTTCACAGAAACTCTGGTGGGTTTTGAGTTTTGCTTGAGAAGTGCAGTGAGTAATGGCCTTGTGCCATTATGCAAAGGATTAGGGAGAAAATCCTGTGCACATCTGAGCACTCACACCAGGCCAAGGATCAAATTACCTGGCATTTCTGGCATCCCAACCCTCATTTGGCCAATTCGTTGTGCACAAAGAATAATGGTCTTTACAAGGGTAGTTAATGCACACATTGCAGTTTTATTTGTTTTTATAAAACAAATCAAGTACTTATATGATTACTTATGAGGGTATAAAAACTCTTTTGAGAGGTTTATTTCACTTGTTTAGCCTGCAAATAATATTTATCTCCAATTACATTTTATTAAATATTCTGTATTTTGTACAATTCAGTGGTGCTTTAGCTTAAATATTCTAATTACAGGTTATTAAAGAGCATCCTGTATCTAAAAAGTTTTAGTAGGACTCCTTTGATTGGGTATTAGGCAATTTTTTGTCATTGCCTCTTAAGCTAATTATAGCAATTTCCTCCTTTGTCCA
Organism: Passerina amoena; assembly: GCA_013401095.1. Lineage (NCBI taxonomy): Eukaryota > Metazoa > Chordata > Aves > Passeriformes > Cardinalidae > Passerina > Passerina amoena. Next base: position 81,508 of record WBNP01001689.1, read on the forward strand.
GAAAATTCAGAGTGTGTTTGTGGCCCAAGCCAAGTCAAACCCAAAGTGGGCAGCTTCATTAGCAAATGGATCAGAAAATGTGAAATAAATGCTCCTGTGAGCATGGTTCTTATTCAAAAATAATCTTAAGATGCAGGAATGATGAAAGAGATGAGAATTTAATGAAATTACAGTGCAGAGCTCCCCACATAACAATGATTCAGCAGAACAATTACTTTCCACCAAGAGACAGGAGATGCTCAATTCTGAGCATTTTTGGTTCAGCAGTCATTTCCTCCACACTGGTTTTTCCATCAACACATTCAGAAAGACAAGAAATCACTTTTTCAGTATAGATTATTATTATTATTATTATTATTTTACTTACATATTTGACATATTCTTTCCACTGGTGCCACCAGGGCATAGCAATGAGAAACCAGTTGTGCCCTGGCTGGAGGCCATACCTGCTCTCTCTTTCCAACCAGCCTCTGCACAGAGAGAATGGGAAGTTTTAGCTCAAACAGGGAATTTCCAGACCTTTTGAAAATACTCAAAGGTGGATCTGAAAGGCATTTAAGCTCCTGAGTAAAGCACACACCTAATAATCTGTCCTTCCTCCTCTGGGGTGGCAGGTCGCAGTCCCAGAACGATGTGACACACCTGGAAAAAGAAAGAAATTCTTATTAACAGGCAAATAAAAGCAAATAAACAACTCAGATGAGACTTTTCATCATTTAATAATGGAGAAAGATTACTTAAAATTGAATAAATCACTGGTAAAAAAGCCTTTTGAGCTGTGAGATTCCCAACTGGTTCCCACTGTTAAGAGAAAAGCAGTTCTCGTTATTCCAGGCTGTGCCAGGTCCCAGGGCTGCAGTGGATCAGGATGTGCTGGGCAGAGGGAATGAGGAACTGGGAGAGTGCAAGTGCTTGGAAGAGGATGAACTAAAAGTTAAAAAGGAATTGAAAGGGAACAAAGTGGGAATGAGTGGTTCTAGATGGGATTGAAAGGGAAACAAGCAACTGGAGAGGCTGAGGGAGAACTTCAGAGCAGAACAACCAACCCAAAGCACAGCCAGAACCACTCTGCACAGTGCAGGGCATGCTCTCGATGTCTGGGGCTATTCTTCTTTCTTCTTTTTAAATTCAGTTTTGAACTGAACTCCAAGGAAAGGCCCCATCTCCTGGGCAGCTGCCTGCCCTGGGTGGGGTTTCATTCCCAGTACAAACCAGTGTCAGATGGCTCCCATTTCACCCCTTTCCAGTAGAGCTGGACAGGAGGAGAGGAGGGAAGGGCCCCTCAGGAAGCTGCCAGGGAGCAGGGGCAGCTCCCAGATGGTTTTGCTGCTCCCCCCCATGATTTACAGCCTTCTCCTCATGTCTCTTTGGAGGCTATCAATTTGTATCTCAGCTGGAGATTTCTAATCACTGCTAAGATGTCTTATTTAAATTTATATTACAGTGAGAGAGACCATTTCACATTCTGAGTGAAACAAAGGCCATTAGCCAGGGGGTAGCAACAGATTTTCCAGCACACACAACACAGCTGGGCCTGGTGTTTCTTTTTAAATTTGTGTAGCTAAAATGAGATTCTTCAGATAAACCAACCCCTCTGCAAACAAACCCATTTGTTGACAAGCCTTCCACTCAGAATATTTGGCTTTTCTGCCTGCAGATGAGGCACATGACACCTCAAATAAATGCCCAGATAAATCAATGGCAGACTCTGCCCTGTGCTTTACGTGATAAAGTTATAAAAAAAAAAAATTGAAATTAAAATCTAAAATGAAAACACAGCAGCTATGCCAGGAGGAAAAAAACCATTGTAAATGAGACTTCCAATGAGCAATGTGCAACATTGGTGATGTGTAATCAGCATTAGGACAGATTTATTACATCTTCATTCATTCTTTGTCAAGATTGCAGGGATATTTGTTAGTTCATCAATATTTAGTTATGAGGGGATATTTGATGCCAGACAGGCCAAAAATAAAGACAGCCCTTCTGGAGAAGGTTGCAACTTCAGCAAACTTGATGTAATTAGAGATAAAATGAATTTGAAGAACTTTCTGGTGTTATTCTTTCCAGCTGTGGTGTAGCTGGTGGCCTCAGGATACCCTCACTCAGTCACCCTGAAGCTCTTGGGAAAGTATCATTCAAAATCCAATTTATAAACTAGTCACAGGCCAATTAAGATTATTATTATTATAACTCAAACCCCAAGTATCAACCTCAAAGGAAAACAGGTAAGGAACAAACTGCAGTGGATGAAAATACTCTTCAGGGTTATTTTCTGCACAAAGTGAGCCAGAGCTAAAATATGGCTTTCAAGGATTTAGAGAAATCCAATTCAAGCTCAATTAAAACCCAATTCAGCACACACTTAATCCTCAGCTTCTGCAAGTGAACAGTGATAGGATATCCCAGCTTTCCAGGACTGCTTCATTAAGGAAGCAATGAGAGGCACCTTAGAGGGCCTTAACAGAAAATATAAAGGGAAACTGGTTGTAAAATGAAAAAGGAAACTATTAGAGATTTTTTTTCTCATTCCCTGGGTTACTTTCTTGGCAAAGATTTGCCACAAAATTCATTTCAAACACAGCCTTTGTCTAATGGAAAACATAATTGCTGATGCACTCGAAATTTCATTTTCTGAGCAGTGCACCAGGTTCTCTTGAACAGATGAGGCTTTGGGCATTCCATGCACTGCAAGAACAACAACCAGAGAGAGAATCAAAGAGAGAATCATCTGCCAAGGCAGCCCAGAGCTGCAGAGCCACATCCCCTCCTGTGCACACAAATGCTGATGCTGCACTTCGTGGCCACGCAGAAAGCTCAGCAGTTAATTACTGTAAATTACAACCTTAGATTTCCCCTAAACACACCTGAAAAAGCAGATTTAAAAATTCATTGGCAAGAGCACTCTTCACACTCCATATCTGGTAGTCCTCCAGAGTGAGGTGTCCGAGCTGGAAGAGAGGAGAAAGAAAGAGAAGGAAAAACCATCAAAACATGAACCTGGTTTTGGTAAAGTGCTCATTACCTGTCTCATTCAGGGCAGGACAAAACCATGGAATTGATAAAAATTGGCTGTACCACTATTTAAATAAAATTTGATCCAGTAAAAGAAAAGAATTCCGGTTCTATCATAACACAGGCAGCCTAGAGAGCTGAGCAGCTCAGAGAGCAGGGGTGAGCAGTGCCCAGTGAGGAACCTCTGAACCTCTCCTCCCTCCCTGCACCCCTCACACACCCACAGCCTCCTCTGAGGGGAGGAAAAACCACTTTGGGTCAGCCAGCCCCTGTGATCTCAGCTAACACCACAAATCCCTTGAATTCCTCATGCCCTGCAGTCCCAGAGGTGCAGCACTGACCATGTCAGAGGGATCTCTGAGCCAGGCAAGGGATCAGGCTGGTTTTATCTGGCACTATAATTCAGAGCCAATTTTACAGCACTGCCTCTCCTTCCAGACCATTTTCTCCAGAGTTAACCCAGGTCAAAGCTAACACATGAAAAGAGGTTAAATAATTTATGTAATTACTGCACCATCAGCTCTTTCCAGCACTACACTGATGATGCCACTAAAAAAATCCTCTGAAGACTGAAGTCTTCCTTTTTAACTCTTTGTGGAACCAGGACTGCTGTACACTAGCTCATAAACTGCCCTTTTTTTCAAGAAGCCAAACAATGAAAACCTCAAAGGATGAAACAGAGAGAAGCCACAATTTCCACTGCTTTGGCAATTAAAGAATTACAATAAAGTATTTGCCCACACTTTGCTGGAGTACAAGCAGGCAAGACAACTATTCACACACATAATTAAGCATTTCTAGACATTCTTTATAGTTTTTCATAAATTATTTATCATTTCCAGACACTCTTCCCAATTAGTGAAGCAAAGGATGAAATAATGGAAGCAACTTCAACAATATTTTTTGTGGATATCTCCAAATCTCCTATTTCCAGAGAGCAAGGAGGAGAATTACAGATAATTACAGATTTACACCCAGCTACATTTAAGGCACAATATAAACTACCAGGACCTTCTGCTGTGTCATGACAGATGCTTCCATAGGAGGATAATGTGTCTTGACACAGCATAAAATATAAGATAAACTTCTGCACTCTCTCTCAAGATCAATTTTAACAGGAAACAAAGAACAGTTTCCCCAGAACAGAAGTCAAGCATCAGATTTAAAACTGGTGTTAGTTATGCACAGCAGAGCCTTGCAAACAGTGCAGGCTTCCAATTAATTTCACCTGATTATGCATTTTTGGGTTTAGCTTCATATATTAAAATGGCTTCTAAAATTCAAACACATCCTTTCTTTCACAGAACAACCTGGTAAATTTTAATGGAAAACTGACATTCCTTGAAAAAGATTCTTTTATTGACACATCTCTGCTCTAAAGAAAGCACTTCCTTATAAATAAACTGAAGATACATAAAAATGACAAGGGAAGAACAGCAAATTCCTACCTTTGTGTTATCATGCACATGTAAAATATCTTCCACAATTTCAGACAAACCCATGTCCAACTCCTTCAACAAAAGGATTAGAAAGCAGAGTTAAAGTCTCCCAGCAGGATGTGCTCAGAATAAAAATAAAACTGTAAGAAATGCTAGAAACTCTCAGTAATTCAAACCAAGGGCTTCCAGATAAAAAAATCTGTGCTTTTGTACCTTTCTTCATATGAAAGAACACACATTATAGATAGACCACTGAGCTTTGGGCAGGCCAGAACACACATTTAACCCAACCTTGGGATTTGGGGAGATCAGAACACACATTTAACCCAACCTTGGGATTTGGGGAGGTCAGAACACACATTTAACCCAACCTTGGGATCTGGGGAGATCAGAACACACATTTAACCCAACCTTGGGATTTGGAGAGGCCAGAACACACATTTAACCCAACCTTGGGATTTGGGCAGGTCAGAACACACATTTAACCCAACCTTGGGATTTGGAGAGGTCAGAACACACATTTAACCCAACCTTGTCCTTGGGGCAGGTGACAGCTCTGCAAGGCAAGGGACAGCCACCTGTCCCCCTCCCCAGCTGAGGGCAGCCTGTACCTCAGTGACCCCCACCCAAACAAGATGCACATTCCTCCTCTGGAAGGATGGCTCAGGAAACAGAAGGGACCCAACCCCCAGGCACCACTCACAGGTATTTTGTCTGTCCTGTTGTCTTTCCAGACCTCTAAAAGTGCCACCACCATGTCCTTGAGCTCGGTGCGGGACAAGACCCCATCTCGGTCCACGTCAAACACCTTGAAGCAAACTGAGGGAAAAGGGAATGACTTTGCTGTCAGAACCATTCCACAACTCTTTTTTATTTATTCCTTGCAGCCCCTGAGCCTGCAGAGCAGCTGCTGCAGCGCTGACAGCTCTGAAGGGGGGATGCACGTGTGGAGGTGAGGAAATGGAGCAGCTGTGTCACAACCTCAAAGCCACATCCCTGCAATGCTCTGCTCGCTGGGTTTGCTGATGGGACCTGGCAGGGAACACACGTGCATCCAGAAATTTCCAGGGAATTACAGCTTGGAAGTTGCAACAATGTGGTTTTGGAGAAGTAGGGAACAAAAAGTGTTTCAAAACACAGGAACCTTGCAGGGAACCAGCTGGGAACTGGGCAGTGAAAAGCCACAACATGCTATTTACCACAAGACAATCAAATAGGACATTTGTTTTCTATCATAGATAATGAGTAGCTAAGTGTTTGCACTTTCTATACTGAGATACACACTTCTGCCTCAAAATGCAGAACACTGAAAAAAATAACTTCTGAAATGTAGTTTTCCCCAGTTAGATAATTTACATGGAACTACTGATAAGCTGTAAAATACATGGAATTAGGTTTAATCATCCTTCTTAAAAGGAAAGCTTGATATTTAAAATTCCTCTATTGTTTTTTTTAACTTTTAAAGTCACTTTTCACAGACTTGTTCAGTGGGAAAAGACTCTCAAAAGGTGAAAACAACTAAACCTCATTGTTCAAACTGAAAAGCTGCTCCCAAATTAACAGTTAAATTTTGCATACTTACACTTCTGTCTCTCTGCCAAGGGTCCCCTGCAACATGCTGAGAGCCCACAGGAAATTTCTTTAAAATCTATGTGATTGTCTCGGTTTTCATCAAAAGCATTAAACAAACCTGCAAACCACAAAAGCATCTCCTGTTACAGCACCTGAGAGAGGCACCCTGCACTCCACCAGGGCTTCATGGGCAAGGAGAGGTACAAACACTTGGCATTTACTCTCATTAAGGGTAATAAAGGTAATTAGCACTACTAAAGCCATTTAAAGGTGAATTAGATGTCTCAGGGATGGCTGATCCAGCCAGGGGTGGGGAGGGAATGAAGAATTCTGAGCAGCTGCCTGCTCCTCACACCCTCCTTGGAATGAGTGATGGAGAGTGGAGCTGAACCTGCATGGGCAGCCCTTGCCACGTGCCTAGAGGAATTCCTGTGGAAATCACTGAACAGAAACTCCTGTGGAAATCACTGAACAGAAACTCCTGTGCAAATCACTGAACTGCACTGCAAATTTGGCCCTGAATTAAGAGCTGTAGCTACCAGCCTTCAAAGCATTTAAGAATTCAAATCATTCAGCATTATTTATCCCATAACTTATTTTTTTTTAGCAACAATGACTCTACAGAAGGCAAAGAACGAGCAGAAACCATTCAAGTTTCCCCACAGCAGCTGTGTAAGTTTAAATCACTAAGTAGATAAAACACTCTCAGAAACAAAATGATGTGAGGATACATCCCTACAGAACTGGATGTAAATTCTGATTTTTTCACATTGCAGATGACTTTCCCCTTTGTTACTTACTGCTGCCACTTATCAGTAAAGCCAACTTTTTGGTAATGAAACAATTGTCACTCCAGGACTGCAGACCAGAACTGGAGTGCAAGTGGAACGTCCCTGGATGTCCCCATGCCATGCAGCAAATGGCAGTGGGACAACTCCAGTTATTATCAGACTGGCTTCAACTGGACAGACCAGTTTGGTTGTCAGTAGAAATAACAACCTGCAAATCTCCTGAATTAAATCTTCCTTAATTTACACTGTTAGGGAGTGTTTCATTGGCTGCATGATACAACAGCTGATTTGCACACTGAGGTGTCATTTAATAGATGAAACTCCCATTTGCCAGTTTAAAAATAAATGCTCAGTTTTCTCTCATTCAGGCCCAGCAGTTTATTTTGTCTTTGCAAAATCTTAAGAAAAAATTTTAAGCAACTACAGGGCAACTTCTACATAAAATCTGCCATATTTCCTACCAACTGATAACAAGGCTACAATTCCTGCAGCATCCCCCATTTCCACCAAACAGAGATTTTCCCTCTTTTCCCATTTTCCAGTGCAATTATTCTGTCCTTGAACTGAAAGGGCATTTCAGAAGAGACTCCCAAAGCCACCACAGCAGTGAGGCAGCAGAGGTTGCTCCCTGCTCTCCCTCCATACCTTCACTCAGGGACTGATGGATTGGGGGGGACACCAAGGGGGCAAAAGTCTCCAAATCAAAGCGTCCAGTCCGTGACTGAGCCTTCAGCAGCCAGTAGCGCTTCTCCAGGTCGATGATGTCAGATTCCTCCACTGCAGAACCAAAGAAATAGAAATAAAGAAATATAATAAATAGAAAGAAAGAAAGAAATTACCTTCCTTGGCCACAGAACCTTCTCACCCACTCGCCACCGAGGAGTTCACCATCAATAACATCATCACAAGTGTGTAGAAATCCAGAAATTAACTTTTCCCACTGTTAGAGCCTCTTCATTTTTCACCTATTTCTGTTTGGTGATTTGAACAAGCAGCTTATGTGCAGTGTCTTATTTTCCCAGGGTATTCAGTCTTAAAATCCTCAAAAAAGATGTAAAGTAGCATTAAAAAAAATTAAAATCCCAGATCTTTTATGGAAAACAATTATGCAGTACTTGGCTGCCCCTTAAAACCCCTGCTATTTGAAATTTTAAACTTTTTTATACAGTAATAAGAGAAAATTTTAATGTGGCATTTAAATGTTGCATCTCAGCATTATTTTTTCCAAATAGAAAATAGTTGCTTCACTTTATTATTTACACTATAGAATTATTTATAATTATTTAATTGACAGTAAACACTGGGGAATGGCCACACAAACTTACAATGCAAAGGAACTTAAAAGGTAATTTAAAAAGGGAAAAAAAAACCCAAATCCAAGAAATAAAACAAGGTGCAAAGATGGATAAAAATAGCCAGAGGAAGAACTTGTGTTTTCCTTCAAACCATTCCATACAAATGCTCTCTTTATGCTTTATCCTTGAAATTAAATATATATATAGATATAAAACAAGATTAAATTTCTGCCCAACAATACTTTTAACCTTTTTACATATGCAAGTGTGTCACAACAGTGCTTTAGGTCAGTGCCAATTAATTGGTTCTCAAATAGATCTGTAATGACAAAGCTGTCTATATTAAGAAGCACTACGTGTGATCTCATTCCCAGATGGTTCTGAGCCCTTAAATCCATGCCAGTTTTCTAATAGGTTTAACTTGAGCTATTTGGCCTGGTTTAGTCCACAGAAACAATAATAATCCTGTAAGGCTTAAGAACTGAAGGGCTCCACCTAAAAAGTTGTGTCAATTTGAAATTTTATTGATTTCTTTGCCCGTTTCTGTCATTAGTGGCAGTAATTTACTTAAAATAGTAACTTAGGTAACCTGCAGTGAGTATGAAGTGGTTGGAACTGCCCAGCAGGAGCATCATGTGAGGCACCCAAACTTACACAACCCTCAGCAGCACAGAGAGTGGAGAAATGTGAATAAAGTGTCTGGAGTTGGAGGGTGGAAGGGTTTGCGTTTCCCTGTGAGGTGTTTTTAGGCATCAGTGACAAATGTCCCTCTCCTGAGTGCCTTCAGAGCAGGGCAGAGGTGACAACCCCAGCCCTGCCTCCCTGGCTCCTCAGGGCATCACTGCCAGCTCCTGGGCATGCACACAGGGAGAGAGGAGCTGATCCAGAAGAAAAACTCATTTCCTTTCTCCTCTCCCTCCTTCCCAGAGCAACCAAGCCCCTGATCTGTTCTGCCATCCCCTGGCTCTTGGCTGGGCTCTAATCACAGAGTTATTTGGGCTGAAGGGACCTCTAAAGGTCACCCCCAGCTCCCCCAGGGACACCTTCCACTGCATCAGGTTGCTCCATCCAACCTGGCCTGGGGTTTCCAGGGATGAGGAATCCACCACCTCACCACAAAAACTTCCTCCCTCACATCTCCTCTGACTTCAAACCCATTTCCCCATGTCCCATCACCTACTGAAAGTCTGTCCCCAGTACATGAGGAAGCAGAAATCCAAATTTATGAAGGATTATTTTTCTACTAGAAATCAAGAAAGAGGAATAGAGGAATTATTTCTTTAAAGATCAGAGATGTGAGGAGAATCCCAGGGCTCTTCCCCTTCCCAAACAATGGGAGAGGGAAGCTTGTGCTGCCATTTACAGGAATTCCACTTCCACGTTACTGCTCTCATTAGCAAATACAAAAGATTATTTATGTTCTCTTGTGCATGACCATGTAAATCACTTTGCTTCCTTTTAATCCACCTCTGTAAGTAGGAAGAATAACAAATGTGTGAGCTGCACTTCATTCTTCAAGTGATGCAACACTGAGAATATTCAAAAGCCAGCAGGAAGCTCCAATTGTCCTCACTGAAGAGTAAATCTGCAGAAACCTCTCTCTGGCAGGTGCAATATTTATCTTTAGTAATTAAGAACTGCAAGAATGTTCTATTTTGCCAGAGAAGCTCTCTCAAATACCTCCAGTAGAAGTTAGTTGTATTCTGATTTTTTTTGCTTGTACTTCACAGATGTTTCTACAGTGGTAAGTCCATTGTTTTATTATTCCAGCTCAAAAAAGAAAGGTTATCAGAAAGCATCTTGTCTGTGTTTGTGTTCTGGTTGAACTGACATCATGGTCACTTAAAGATAGAGAATTTTTAAATTATCACCTTTACAAGAACAGCTGATAAGTGTTAGCACAAGTGTTACATTTTTATTCTAGCCCAAATGCACTGACTTTCTGCACAAGCACTTTAGAAAGTAAAACCATGCAGTAAAAAACATTCTCAGCACTGATGAGCCTTCCACAAATCATGTTAACCATGAGTAAAAATGTGACAAAAGACTGTTTCTCATTCAGAGTATAACAAACTGCAGCCCAGTGCAGCATTCAGTGGATAAAGGGAGCAGCAATTCTCGGATTGCAGCACAGGGAGGTTCAACTGCAGCTGAGCAGCAGCTGTTGCATAATTTGATTTCTCCAAACTAACTTCTCACATAATCTGGTAAATCAGTCTCAGGATATGCAGTGCACCTTCTATTCCTCCATGAGTGCAAAGTAAAAGAAATCTCTGGCAGTTTATGATTATACAGATAATCATATTTGTTACTGAAGTTCAGTGAAGCATGGGAAAGGCACACCACACTCAATAGCCAAACATATCAGTGTGCATGACAAAACACCACATTCCACAGAGGTTTTGTACAGATAAAAGATTTTATCTTTTCAAAATACATACTTTCTTCCCTAATGTCTGTTCAAATCACATCAGACTGTAAACTGGGCTTTCATTCAGATTATTTAAAAAGATGTATTTTATAGACACAATATAGGCCAAAACCTCAGGGCACACAGGCTTTCTAGGCCAAGTAATTATTCATTTTGGTAATTAAATACATGATATGATTATTTGAGGTCACATGGACATGATACACCTGAGAAATTTAAGCAGTTTACTACCACATGCTGATTTATGTCTCCCTCATCACTTGCCCATTAGAAATATGAAAAGCTTTCAGAACTCTAAAACTATGAATACCTTTTTTTGTTCAATTTTCTAAGAATTAGACCAATATAATCAAAGGGATAATAAGTAAACGACTGAAGCACAGTCCTCTTCTTGTAAGGAAGAACAACTAAACATTTTCAATCAAAGTATCATCTAAAACTGTAAAACTACTAAAAATGAGTTAATTTAGAACGTTGATCAACAGGCAGGTGCATGGCAGTGATAAACACTAAACCCCCATGTTACATTTTAATGCCATTCCCACAAAATGCCCCACTAAAATATTCCACAGATACCAAGCCACAAAGAATCTTCTACCTTAGAAAACAAATTTAAAAGCATGTTTTCATTTCAGCCACTGCTTATTACAATTCTTTATAGGAGCAGAATTCCCCAAGTATTGCAGTAGGTGAGAGAAGTTCAAGATTTACCCACCTATGGGTACAATCCTGTCTGGCTCACAGCAGCAGAAACATACCATATTCCCAACATTTTACCAGGCCTTGGGGCGCTCCCTGCTCACCAGGACGTGCTCCAGGAGGGAGCCCAAAGTGCCACCAAACTCTGCTTCTCCCTGCAAACTCTCCTTTGTGCCTTTCAAATTAACCCCCAGAACGCTCTGGGACCGAGAGCTGCTTTGCAAGACATAAAATAGCCTGGAACTAAGAGGATAACAAGTGGCAAAATACAGATTAAGTGACACCAAGGCTTTTACTTATTGGCCTGTGCTGCTGTCAGACTTTCATCTTTGTGCTCTGCCTGATTACAAACAAACTCCCAGGGAAGGGGATGTGAAACCTCAGCCAGGAGAGACCCCTGGGTGTGGCAGGCACGGCCACCCCGGTGCTCACAGAGCAGAAGAAGGGTCAGCATTCCTCGAGGTGGGAGCAGGGAGGTGTCAGGAGCTCCTCTCCCAGCACAGAATGGAACCAGCCCGGCAAAGCAAATTCCACAGAGCCCAAACCTCCAGGATTGCCTTTAGTGCCTTCCCCACTGGCAGCTGTGGAGCGGGTGCCCACTGCAGAGCAGGGATTTAACCCCCAGCCCTTCAATGCCCTTTGCTCCCAGCCTCCCATCCCACCCTCCCCAGAGCTCCCAATCCCAGTTTGGGTTTTGTGCTGGTTCCAGAAGTGCCTCTCCCATTTCAGCCACCCTGCCTGCTTACCCAGGGCTCCTCTCTGGTACTGGATTAAATAGTGATCAATGCATATTCTAAAATAGAATTATTTGTACTGATTGCAGTCAGAACTGCCCCTGGGTGGGTGAGAGCTCTCAGGAAGAAAAAGGTGAATTTTTCTGACAACACAAGAATCTCCTCCATTCAAAGGGGAATTTGGATGTTATTTAATCAGAACTCAGTGACACAAGAACTGGGTGACAAAGAAGTACAAATTAAACATTCTGTCGGTTCAAAACCAGCAACTTGATGAAGAGAATTATTTTCCCCATGGAAAAGGGCTGGAAACCTGAGTGTCTAAGCCCATTGCATGACACTGAGTCACACCAAAATGACACATAAAAAAGGCAACCAGCACCTATGCTGCAGCAGAAAAAACATTTCCAGCTAAATGAAGGAAATCAGTGAGGTGTCCCCTGAGTCAGTGTGACAGAAATGTGGGATTTACAGGCTCCACCACAGTGCTGCTCAATGTGATGGCTTCAAAGAAATATATATATTAAATGAATTTAAATGCATATGATCATACTACAGAACTGAGAAAATCCAAACTACTGCTACTTGGTCACTCCTCAGGTGTAAGAGAAATCCATATCCCTGAAACTGCTATTTTAGGAACAAAGGCCACTTATTTTGGCAGCTTTCAAGTAAAATTATTAATATTTCTGATTTAAGTGAAACGGAACCAAATTTGATTAAAAGCAGCAAGTGTGTGCAACTTCCTGTAACTTTAAAATTTCATTTCTAATTATGTGTTGAGAAATGTAATTAAAGTCATCTGTACACCAAAACAAATGCTATTTACAAATTAAAAATTAGTATTCCTTTGTTTCCCTGATAGCCTGGCTCATTAAGCAAATTTAAATGGAGTCACTGATGCCTTGCATGAAATGGGGCTGTTCCTAAATCAAAGGGAATAACTTCCCCTGCTTTTATCACTGCCATTTGTTATGGCTCTGACATGTTGTCCCAGAAGTTGGATGGGAGCAGAGTGTGAGGTAAGGCTGGGGAGGGGGTCTGGGGCTTGTGCCAGAGGATGCAGCAGAAATTCCCGATTGCACCAGGGAGTGGCACAAATTACTCTGCATTTTACAACAGAACAAAGTGGAAACCCTTCCCCCTTTCTCTGTATTCTGGTGTTTGCCTCAGTTTACCAAACATTATCTCACTTCCTGGTCCTTCCAAAGGCAACCATTCTCCCAGGAAAAACACTAAGAACAAGCCTTCAACAGCTCTCAGCGTTTGACACATTCAGCTGGGTTAAAAATATTTCTGTACTGAATTTCTTACTCTGTGGAGTGACCTGATTAGGCTGAAATGACTTCCAAGTGCTCAAGCACTTACATTTTCCTTAGTTTTGCATCTGTTGGATGAGATTCCTACACTGTTGTAAATCACAAGGGAATTCAGTAAAATTTAAATTTTTTTAGAGGTCCAAATATAATTGTCACATGAACTTTCCAATTCTCTGGACAGCATCATTTCCATGTATTTCTGGAATTCACTGAAAAGCTCTGACATGATGGTACCAGTGACAGGGATACCAAAACCACAACTGAGAACAACAATAAATATTAAATAAAATCTATTAAAACAGTAGCTGTTACTTTTAAATTATTTCTTAAATTCCAAACCTCAATTTCAGTATAAATAAACTTTCTGTGAAAAACTCAGTAAAAACTGTTCTGAAAGTTTCAATTTCAAAGCATAAAAAAGAGCAGATCTCAGTTTGACACAGGTCAAGATCTTTCCCAGAGCTGAGCTCCAGAACACTCAGAGGGTTGGGGTTTTTTTCACATTCTTCTTTCCCTACCTTGTCTGTGAGACCTCAGAATATTCAGTGGTTTTCTGTAACCTCAATGTCTCCTTTCACCCTTCCATGTAATGCAAATAAATTACCTGTTCATAAACTCCTGACTTCATTATGCATTTTCATTTCAGATGGTCAGAAAAGAGTTGGAATGCCCATATTTAAAACCAAGAGGATAAAAAGGGTGTGTTGCTTTATTCAAGTAACTCACCCAAGAGAGGATTAAATGTGAGGAAAATCCACATAAGACACAAGCAGAGTGCTCAGATCCCTGACACCTCCAGAAGCACCTCCCTCCTCCTCAGGGATGGAATGCATGCTTGCATTACACTGCTACATCAAGTGTCATTTATCAGCCTTTTGGTTTTGGATTTAATTTCAAAACCAGCTGTTCCTTCTTTTACATTAACATAGACATAAGGAAGCACTTCTTCTCTGGAGACAACTCCTGAGGATGCTTCTCTTTAGTTAATTCTACCACATGCCAGGAATATGATTTATTTTACTGGAGAAGCAAATTAAGAGGTAACACTTATTTTTGAAAGCAATATTATTTTCTCAACTCTCTCAGTAGTTTTACAACCCACTATATAAAGACCAAAAATAAACCCAGTATTACCAGCCAGCCGCTTCAGAAAATACTTTTTTTTTTTTAGCTTGCTTGGTAGCAAACTTCTAGAGAAGTGTTGTAGCCTCAGCATTATTATCTCTTAAAAATAACAACCCAGTGTCCTTGTAGACAACATTTTACATCCCAGCAGAGAACAGATGAGCTCAGAGAAGGAATTTCTCTCGCTGAACCCAACGTGCCAGAGCAGGGAGATTCAATGAACAACAATTCTGCCTGTGAACTCTGGTAGGTTTTTTTTAGGATGTGCAGGACAAGAAGCACCTTTACTCACAGTGTGTGACTCCAGCCAGGGTCTGGTAGAAGGTTGGGGTGTCACTGTCATCAGTGAGGGTCACATAAACCCCTCCTGAGAGCAGCCACCGCGAGAAGGTGAAAGCGTCTTTGTTGTGCAGCAGCCAAACCCTGAACTTCTCGTAGTTCACCTTCTCACCCTGCAAGAAAAACCACAAAATGGGAGCTGTTTTTCTCACTGCCAGTAAACAGGAACCATCCAGCTGTATGAACAAAAAATTGGGACAATCTCCTAGAAAAATAAGTGCTAATGTAATTTTTCTGCTTGGAGCCATGCCTGTTTTTCCCTTTCCTTTTGAAACAGCAATGGGAGGGAAATTAACTTTAAGTTCTCTCTGCATTTCAGCCACCTACTCAATGGGGCCTTTGGAAACTCATTTACTCTGAACCTCAGGTGAAAGGGATGAAAAGAAAAATGGTTACTTGCAATTCAAAAGAGCAGAGGTTATTTGGATGAATTTTAAATGTATTATTATAGATACCAGTTCTGCTGCACCAAAAAACAGGTGCTATAAAATCATCAACATTCTGTTCTATCTGTGCAGGTATACAAACAACACAGAAAAATCAGATTTGGGAATAACTGATGCTGTGATTAATTACTGCAGGAACATGTGGACTTTTTTGCCTCTGCTGACCAAAATCCACACTGGAGCATAGAAGTGAACATGACATTCCCAGGATCTCCTCACTCCCTGTCTGCTGGAGCTCCCTGCTCAGGAACACATAAAAACTCCACATTCACCCAATTCCAGGGCTGTTTAAACCATTTCTCTGGATCCTTGCCAAGCTGTGGCCATGAAACCATAGGGATCAGCAGACTAATTTCTACAGGACCTACAAAACTACCTCAAATAAAAGCAAACCCATTATCAGTAGACAAACTCATTATATGGAGATTCTCATCTCCAGGGGAAATAAACAGGGGTCTGCAAAGTGGAAGAGGTTTCAAGTCATTGATTATTTAAACTCCCCTCATATCACAGACCATTAAACTTCACTGAATTACATCTCTACAGAATCCAACAATTTGCATTTGGCCACGGACTATCTGCAACTGCCAAGTGCAGAAAATTGAAAATTCACTATATTCCCTTTGCCAGGCTGCTCCAATGGCTCATCACCAGCACTGCTGAAACATTTGCTTCCTATTCCCATTGCAGGGGGTTGTTTCAGCTCCAGATACTCATTCTTTTTATGCCTCTTTTTCTAGACTGAAGAGTTCCATATTTGCATCCATCAAATCCCAGACTGGTTTGGGTTGGAAGGGACATTAAAGCCCATCCAGTGCCACCCCTGCCATGGCAGGGACACCTTTCACCATGCCAGGCTGCTCCCAGCCCCATCCAGCCTGGCCTTGGACACCCTGTGCCAGGCCCTCCCCACCCTCACTTTGATTTCTTATTCTTCCATTTCTCCAACAGCTTGGATCAAGAGAAAAGAACATTTTCTCCCTCTCTGTTCCACCCTTTCCCTCTTGTTTTTGCACTGCTCTTTGTAAAGGCACCAAGAGCTGGGTCATTAAAACTCCAATTTTCCCTGGAAGGACAATGAAGAGGAACAGAAAAACTTTGGACAGGAGGAAGAAAGCATTTGAAGCAAGCAATGATGACAGCTGAATTATGATGGGACCTGAGCAATGCAGTTATCACTGAATTTTCCCTGTATTTCAGAAACAAAAGGAAAACTCAGATATATTCTAAAGCTTCTATTTCTAGCTGAGTACATGCAATAATTCTGATGAACAGAAGTGCCTATAAACATCATCCTTGAAATCAAAGGCATCCTCCAGAAGGCAGGCAGGAAGGCCCACAGCAGGAACATTAAACTTTCTCACTCTCCAGCAATGCCCATGGATGATTAAGAGCCCAGTAAATCCTGCTGAGTGGGTTATTACACTATTTTCATTTTAAAACAAAAATCAATATGCAGCATTTTCTTGAACAGGAAAATGCTCTGAAGCTCAGATTGATACTCATCTTCCTGCAAGGCTTCAGAAAGTATTTCTGGATTTCTTGGGCAGTGTGCAATTAACTTGGAGGGTGCAATTCATCACAGCACACTGATGGGAAATGAGAAATAGGAAATGGCACTGAGGGTCAGTCCAGAGGCTGCAGGGCAGTGGAGTCAGGATTCCTATGGCAGCCAGGACTCAGGAATGCAATCACTGCCTCCAGAGCCAGATCAGAGTCTGGCTCAGGCACTGCCCACAGCCAGAGCTATCTCCAGCACGGAACAATCAAATCTGAACTAATTAAGTAACCTGATAGCCACAATTAAAGCTTCCAGTCAATCTGGTCAATCCTTTTGCCAGAGGGATGTACGATGATGTCTCCATTTTGCTGGTCTCAGTCATCTGATAACAAACCAAGCAAAAACCCTGAACATTCATCAGGACCCCTGGAGTCAAAGAATCATTTATGAACAGGAAAGCACCAATGCCCTGCTTTAGAGGGGGACTTCAGCTCCACAAAGATTACATCTCTCAAACAACTTAAAGCATAATTAAATGTTGTAGCTCCCAGCAGGAAAATGATACAAAAGCAATAATATAAAATTATTATCTTGAAGCAATCATGGCTGCCAGGCATTTTTAAATCCAGGGTGAAGATTTTCTTTCTTCTCAGCTGTGTGTTCTAGATTTCTTCCCTGATTGCAATAAAATGTTCACACTAATGACTAAGTTCCCACCAGCAGTATTAGTACTTCAATTCACCTGATGACATGATTCCCATTGGGAAATGATCTCTTTCCAAGGAGCACAGTGAATACAGAAGCACACAATTTATACACCAAACACTGTTCCCATCAATATAAATTACATGGAATACCACAACACAAAACCCCATGAGCTTTTACCCCATTTAAACAAGGCCAATTTGTTCCAATAGGTGCATGAGTAAGAAAAAGAATCTACTTAATGAAATCTTGACTTTTTTGTAACTGCAACAGGAGGAAAGGTGCATGACACACCTCAGAGAAGCATTTCTTGAGTGACTCTGGGACTTTCCCATCAACCACATGCAGCATCTTCTCCATCTCTTCACGGACAACATAACTCCCAGATTCATTAGAGAAGAGACTGAAAATATCTGGGGAAATAGAAATATGTGTAAACATCTATGGCAGTGGCATTTTTCAAATGCAAGGTCTATAACTGGCTGAGAATGTCAAAGGCTGTGCAATAACTAAAGGACTAAACACTCGGGCTGATCCAAGGTCAGTACAGGTCCACAAGGTTTAGGTCAAGACCTTCCTTCTCTTTTACCATTGTAATCAAAAGGAAAATGAGTATTATCAAGTGAGATTAACAGAGAAGACAAAACAACAGAAGTCAGTAGGCAGATGCTTTCTATTTTTTTTAAAAATATCAATGCCATCCTCCTTCCTCTGCCCACACACAGAGACCATCAGGCTTTCTGTAGGATCCCCACACTGACATTCATGATGACTTGGCAAATATCTCATTTTGATGAATATAGAAAACACAAGTGCACTTAATTTCCAAAAATACAGCTAAAAATGCTTCCAAAAAATCCCATCTTCACTGTAAAATGGTTACATTTTACACTCACAATCCACTGTCTCATTGTTACTAAGTTACATCACTTACATTTTGTTTTCTCCTCCTCTCTGCCTCTTGTGAGTAGAACTAATCCAACTATCAAGTTATTGAAGTGCAGCCCTTTGGATATTCCTCCAAATGAACAGTAGATAACCTAGAAGAATGAAATAGAGAAGTTAACCAGAACAAACAGGGATGTCAGAAGTAAAACCAGCAGCTTACACTGAGGCTCCACCTTATGTGGGTTTTAGGCTAATCACCTCACATGCAACTAAAGACCCTTCAATTATTAATTGTGTTACCCTTCTGTAGCTCTTCTGGCACTGAACAGCCTTTATTTAGTGAAACACAGGTACAAGTCATCAACAGCAAATAAAAATTCCACATTAGAAGCCTCCAGTGAAGACACTTCTCACTTGCTCATGGTGGTGTTTCCCCAAATTTCTTCATCAGGGCTGAAATCTGCCCCAGGCTGGGCTCTGATAATCCCCAAAGCACCAAGGGGATGCAGCAGGAATCCCCAGGCCAGGCTGGCAGCAGAGAGGGGAACACCAGAGCCCTGTGAGTCACTGCTCCACCACAGGGTGATTTCCACAGAGTCAGAGCTAAGCCAGGACTGGGAGTGCCCAAATCAAACCAGACCCGGCCAAGCCTCACAGTGCTGTGGTGGCAGGAAGGTGACAAGGGAACACCTGCCACAGAGTGGCTACACCAGATTTACTGCTGCTCCTCAGCAGTGCTGTGCCACCTGCAGAAACCCTCTCCTTGTCTGTCTGTCCATCCATCCATCCCTCTGGACTATTACAATCTGTCTGCAGGCACGGCAATGTCAGTGCACTCCCAGCAGGATCTCATTCTCCACAGAACACCCTGAGCCTCACCCCCATCCCACCCTGAGCCAGCATCACCCAAATCCTTCCACTTCCACAGGGGCTCAGATCAGCCTCTTCTGGTACTCAACTTTAATCCATTTACAAATGCTTGAAGGGCTGAATGATCAAAACTGAATTTGTGCTTTATTTGGACACAACAATTGTAGAGGCTTCAAGGCAGAGATTTGAATTCCACACTTTTTATCTCTAATCCTTCTGTCTTCACCAAATGCCTTCAAGGCTACACTGCCCATGTGAGCAATTTACCTTCATATTCCACTGGAATCATTGGGTTTTTTTAAATATGCAGATAAAGTATCCACTCCCTTCTGCTGAACTTTGTACATCTCAGCTGTGAAGCAGATGAGCCCCAAACATTACATTTATACATTGTTTCAACACAAGCCAAGGATTGCTCATGAGATAAACAGAGGAAAGGAATTCTATGGATAATGTCCAATGTATCAGCATTTAATATATGGAATTGCAGCTGGCATCGCTTGGAGTTTAGCTGCTCAATCATTCCTTGGGAAGAGTTTATAAACACTTATAAAATAGTGGTTTAGTCATGTAACACATCATTTCTCCACATTTTTTCATGTTGGTGTGGCATTTGGAAAACTTCTAATAACAAGCACCATCAAAATGTGATGCAATTTTGTGTCTTCCAAAATGACTTAATGCTGTTGCAGCTTTACTTAAAACAGCCCCACCCAGGCAGAATGACAGCAATCTGCATTTCAGAATGTACAATTCACTACCATTAGAAGGCACAGAGTACTTTTCAAAATAAAATTTAAGCCAGACATGTTCTGTTTCATGGGCAACTGAAGAGCATAACAAGATGTAAAAACCAAAGCTGTGTTCATGCTTCCCATCACCTGAGCAGCTTCCCTGCACTTTAACACCACAGACACATCTCTAACTTTCCTTTTATTAATATCTTCAACCCCATTCTCCCAAGAGATCCTCCCAGGACATTACTGTCCTGAACACTTAAAAAATGTTTTATGTACAGGACAATCACCCAAATTGTTGGATTAAAGTTCCACTGGTTTCAGTTCTCTGTTTCATGTCCAGTTTAAAACTCCTGTGTTTTTAATTTAACACATTCCTGAAGGCCCCAGATATGAAACCCCATTATTTCCAGCATGCAGAGCACACAGCCCAGCTCCAAGGCTCCAAATGATCTGTTTTAGTGACTGAAAGGCTGAAAACTCAGGGGTTTTAGCTGCCTAATGACTTTGCCTGCCTCTCCCCATCCTGAAGCCAGGAATTACAAAGCATCCCTTGACTCAAATCCCAATTTTGGCCCAATTTACAGTTTCAAGCTCACAGATTTGATACTGAGTATGAATGCTACAAGTACATCATAATTTGTACTCGAATTTTGAGATGAGTTCTGATGAGAAGCCATCAAAAACCAATTAGGAGCCTTCCATTAATTTTATTTCACCACCTGGAAACCAAGAACTGCTCTATAATCATCATGAGTGTTAAAAGAGAGAATCATCACCAAAATTGTGTCTTTAAGGACAGATTTTTTTAAAAAATAAATTAAAAACCAGGCAGCAGACATTTGAAACCCCAGAATCCCTATTTGTGTCCAAATCAGTAATTTAATCCCTAATGAAAGAGATATAAAGGTACAAGTTAGCACAGAACATAAAATTCTCAATATTTTATACTATTTCAAACCAATCATACATTGTGAAAGATACCTTTTTTTGTGTTTCATCTTAGGGGTTACCAACTCTCAAACTCAAAAATTCATGCTGAGGACAGGCTATAAGCTCTGGGCAAATCAGACCCCTCCTTTTGCACTGCAAATTCTCCTGCTAAGCCTTAACCAGCCACAGAAAAAGCCAACTGTTTACAGAAGTAAAGTAGTATCATCCTCTTTGCCAAAATTTAGGAAAAAGGGGGAGAAAAAGAATGGAGGAAAGATGAAGCTGAGGAAAAGGAACCCTGCCAGAGTGTAAAACCTTCAGCAATGCAACACTTCAGCACTCACATTATCTAAATAAAACTGGGGGACTTGCACCATCCTCTGAGGTCAACAGCTCTGAGGGTGCCAAAAATAGAGGCTATGACTGGGAATGCCATGGAGCAAGAGATCATCTGAAAGGTCTGCCTCATCTTTGTCTCTCCACCAAGAATATTTTGATATCTCTCTCAAGAAAGGGGCAACTCCATAAAAGAAAAGAACTTTTTAAACATGCATAGGTGTAGGATGGTATTACTATTTTTTGAGACTAGATTTTTTGTACTACTAGATAGATATATGTTTATATCCATGTTGCAAATTTTGATTCTGGTTATTTTTCAGCTCATTCATACATCTGTTATGAACAAATTTATTTTTAAGAGCTTGCAAAGATTCATCTTTAGAAAACAAAGCAACAGCCAATGGAATCTCAAAGGAACCAAGTGCATCTCTGGAGTAAATAAAATCTGTTATTATGATTTTGTTACAAATTCCCAATTGTTTAATTCCCAAATTTACATCTGGATATTTAGGTTTAGTTCAAAGTCATCTACCAGGTACTAATAGGGTTGGGAGCACATCCCTGACCACCCAGGATCCAAGACTGGAAAACCATTTCCAGGCAGAGAAGGTGAATTGTGATGTTGTATAAAAAAAGGGAAACAATTCAATCAACTCATAAACATTTGTGTGTGCACAGCAGATCCAGCTGCCCATTGTCCACTGCTTCTGGCTTCCCAGGAAAGCAGCAATTCCCAGCTCACCTCAGCAACTTTGGGAGGGACCCCATCACCCAGAACTTCCCTGATGAAGCACTGCTGGGTCATATAATAGGAGAGGCCACAAGTTCTCTTGAAAGCATCTTTGAGCCTCTTCAGTTCTATGTCTGTAACTGAGAACAGAGAAAAGAAAAAAAAAATTTGGTCAACAAAGATGTTACAGAAAGATAACAGCTCAAGGAATCTCAAAATCCTCCACTCCTTATGTTTACCTTTACAATAAAAAGACACCAAGAAATTAAATGCATGATTTCCCCTAAAGAGTGGGAAAATGAGATCCAATCATCTAATCTTGCTTGAAAAGAGAGAAGGGAAGCAGACCTGTGGTTACCATCAATGGCAACAACAGCTCACTGCTAAGTTTTCTGACTACAATAGTGGATTGTAATTTGTTCTAAATTCAGCACCATTCTCGGCACACAAAGGAAAATGAGGCAGCTTTATGATCAATTTTGCATTGCATGTAAGCCAGAGAAATTATCTGCAACCAACAGTGGTGAATATTATTAAGAGCAGCATCTTTCAAGCAGTTCCATCTATTAACCAGTCTGCCTTTCTGTATTAAAACAAATAAAATACTTTATGACCACAAGTTCATGAGACAGTGCAGTGAGGTGTGATTTAACAGGAATAAAATGCTGGACTACATGTAATTCTTCCCCCAAGATCCCCTTGCAGAGCCAAGATCTGCTCACCAGCTACACCTGTTCAAACTTGTTCACAACTGCAAAGGTGGAAAATGTGCTGACATCCCACTCACCCTGGCCTGGGAGCTCCCTGGAAAGCAGGGCTGCTTCAGATTTTACAAGCACAAAGCAACTTTCTAAGAAAGTGTTTAAGAAGGGAAGGATCTCGTGGAACAAAACAAGGCCTGTGTCCAAAGGCAGGCTGCAGGGAATGGCACAGGACCTGTGGAAGTTCCTGTGGTGCAGAAAAAGGAATTTACCATGCAGCAGCCCAGGGAAATGATGCTGCACACAGGAGCTGTGTCACTGTATTTATAGCAAGGCATTTTCCTTACCCTGCTATCACAAGCCAGACACAAACAACACTGCCATGGCCAAAGGCTTGTGGAGCTTTTTGTCAGCCAAAATAAAACAGAGCACTGGAGGGTTTCATCCAGCACTCAGTAAAACTTCTGCTTGTCAGTTAATTCATTCATCAAAAGCAAAAATCAATCCTTAAAAGTAAATCACATTAAAATATTCCTCCCTAATTTTAATCTGAGTCAACACTGAAACAGATGTTAGCTCTACTTAAGAATTGTGTAAAAACAGAAATTGGGTTATATTTCCTCACCATTATATTACAGATTCTGGGTACTTCTAACCATGAAGAAAAAAAAAAAATCAAAGTATCTAAGAGATAAAGCTCAAGTGTGACCCACACAGCACCAGAGCTATCAATTAGCACAGTGGTGATTATCATTAGCACGTATCTTGTTTGACTAAAAGGAGCCTGCTGTAATTACATGGCAGAAGAATGTTGGTCTCATTCTGTTACCTGCCTTATGAGGTGTTTAAATTCCATGATTTCACACCAACATCCCAAAGCAGGAGGAGATGAAGGGAGGTGCTTCACCTCCTGTCACCTTTTAGCACAAGCAGGGACAACTCCCCACATTCAATGAGTGTTGGGATTGCTCAGGGATCATGGAAAGGGGAAACTCCTGGCTTTGAAATTTGGGCACAGCAAAGCCAACAACCTGGATCCTAGACTAAATCCAGCAACAGTTCTGGAATGAAATTATTCTCTTTTTTGCAGGTTTTATATGCCTGCTCATACACACATCTTTAAAAAAATAAACTCTGTGCTCTGGTTTCTTCTCCCTTTCTTAATTTTCTTTGATCTCTCCACCATTTAATCCAGTCTGGTTTGGGGTTATTTGGCAGAAGTTTCTCCACAAACATTTGCTAAGCTGATGCTTACAGCACCCTGACTGCCCAGTGTGCACTCCAGGCAGTGCTTGGGAGCAGGAAAATCCCATATAAATGTACCTCCCATAATCCATGGGAGTGACTGGAGTGCCAGCCAAGGTGAGGAGAAGGTTGGGAACAAGACTTGTCCAGCAATACTCCCAAGACCTTCAAAAAGAACTGCACCATCAGTGCATTTAACAGGGGTGATAAGTTGATACTGTCAGTCCAGGTTACATTTCAAAAGCAAATTATTATTGCCAGAGCCCACTGAGTATTATTGTTTGCATACAGAAACTACAAAAAAGGTCATGGAATAACAGGCAAGGTAATGACTTCCATTCCTTCCCCAGGAGCCATTCAAATGACTGATGCTGCCCATTTAAAATCATCTGCAAAGCTTTGTAAAGATAAGTTCATTATACATTTAGATCCATGCACATGAAAGTACAACTGAAATGAGCAGAGCATAAATCAAAGATATTATCAATGTTTACTATGAGTCTGGAAGGCAAAATATTTGAATTCAAAATCCCAACACCAAAGCACCAATTATTCAGCAGAGATAGAGCACGATGGCATTTTGAGAGGAAATAAAACTAAGTCTTCAATTATTAAAGGAACATTTCTAGAAGCAATACATCTATTACTATAATAACTATAATAATTTTAGAAATTAGAACACTCCCATCCCCAGAAGCTGCCCTTTTTTCTCTCAGTTCCACGAGCCCAACACACAGGAAGCACCACAGAACACAGAGGGGTTTTTCATCCTGCCCTTAGACACCAGCCTGTCTCTGCACTGTTTCCTCCACTGACTGAAGTCCTTTCATTAGGAATATTCACTTTTTCCAAAGGCACAGATTCCCCAAACACTTCCAGGAGCCAGTTGTCTACAAACACCTCTGAGAGGAGCATTCACAGGCTGCTGTCATTAGACACAGGAGGCAGCCACCACACTCTGGGGTGCACCCTTGTTGGATTCACAGCCTGACAGGGGAAAATACACCCTGACAACTTCCCAGGAGGAGTCTGAGGTAGTGAGCACAGCAAAAAGCATCTTCACATCCCACCTGCCACTAACAGGTGCCACTACCTCAATATTACTGCAGGGAAAGTGACTCAAATGGAACTGCACATCTCATTCTTGGCACCTCCAGAGCACACAAGTGACCTTTTCACTGTGAGCTTCATTCAAGGGAACAATCCCAAGTTTCAGTACTTAGATACTGAGTGATAATTCTTAAAAATCCACCTGCCCACTTCCAAACACCACCAGGTAACAAACCCAAGTTTCAGTACTTAGATACTGAGTGATAATCCTTAAAAATCCACCTGTCCACTTCCAAACACCACCAGGTAACAATCCCAAGTTTCAGTACTTAGATACTGAGTGATAATCCTTAAAAATCCACCTGTCCACTTCCAAACACCACCAGGTAACAAACCCAAGTTTCAGTACTTAGATACTGAGTGATAATCCTTAAAAATCCACCTGCCCACTTCCAAACACCACCAGGTAACAAACCTAAGTTTCAGTACTTAGATCCTGTGTGATAATTTTAAAAATCCACCTGCCCATTTCCAAACAGCGCCAGTGGAACCGAGTCCCAGGCTGTCACCGTGCCTGTGGGAACTCTG
>WBNP01001689.1:107009-117850 GCA_013401095.1 Passerina amoena
CTAACACAAAGCTCCTGTGCCACCTCAGCCTCAGCTGGAGGGTTTCCAGCAAAGCTGCAGCCACTTGAACAGAGATTAGTGCAGCATCCAGCTCTCCAGGGAATATTCCAGCTCCAGTTTGTTTAATAAAGTTTAAATGAAACCACGCAACCTCAGCTAAAAATGTCACCCTGCTCACAGTAATTGTAACAAACCTTCAGCTCACCAACTGCTGAGGGTATTTTTAGTTTCCCAGTGTTACTTAAACTTCAGGCTGTTTATGTGGATGTACTATTCCACATTTTTTGTTTTAATTCCCAACTATCCAGGTAATGAAATGTGCAGTGCCTTCCAAACCTGGCCCCTGCTGGAAACCACCTCGTTCTGCTCTGCTTTCACATATTTGTCACCAAGGCACCCTGGACTTTTCCTTCTGGACTAAAACTGTATCTAAGCTCAGATTATGCAAGTCCAACTCTAGATTTAAACCTTGTTTTGCCATCCCAATAAAACTGCTCAAACCAAGCTGGAGGAACTCAACCCTTCCAGGGGAGCTTTGCAAGTTCTGCTGCCACATTCTCCATTCATTTTAGAACCTCTATTCACTTGAGACTTATTTTTCTTTCCACATCCTGTAGCTCTAATCCCACCCTCACCTTCTGGGAAGGTTCTAAAATCCCCTGGAAGCAATGTAGGGTTTGGGGTATGGCACCACCTCTGTCCCCTCCAAAAATCCCACTGAAAGGACAATTTTTGACAACAAAGACTGGGCAGCAAATCCCTGCCTCAGCAAAAGCTGCTCTGCTGTTACCAGGCTGCTGGTGAAAATTATTAAGAGTCATCATAAATATATAACTGCATGGCTAAATACAAGTAATATTGATATTTTTGCTTTTTCATGTCCCGTTTTGGAAAAAGAGAGGGAGAAAATGGTTACATCAAAGGCAATTCCTCACTACTCAAAGTACCTACAGTGCATATTGTGTGATACTTCCTCAGAGGCCTCTGAATCTGAGCTAAGGTTTGCAAAAATTACCCCAATATAGTGTTTTATTCAAATACTGTAAGAAGGAACTTAGAATCTTCCTCAATTATACATATTATTGATGATGTAATTATTGAACACAAGGAATATAAAAATTTTCACACTCTACAGTCTCTTCTAAAAGGTTAAAAGGAGTGGTTGGTCAGGCCTAGTGGAGAAAAAAATTCTTATACACCTTACCTGTGATACATGCATCAAGGGCAAGCACAATAAATGTATTTAAAATTCCTATTTAGTATTTATTTGCAAAGTCAGGCCAGCCACAAAACCACCTTCCCTTCCAACACTTTCCCCCATATCCTTCAAAATTAAAGCACACTGATGTAAAATGCTGAGAAAGAGCCAAAACACAGCTTTCCACAGCAGCCACTTGTCTGAGGGAGCAAAGGTGACAAATAAAAGCATTTGAACCCTCAGTACTGCCTGAGACACGCAGGCAAGAGACACTTAACCTCTCCATGTCTTGTCTCAGCTCTGAAATGGATACAAACTCCAGCCTGCAGCAGACAGATGTGTGATAAATGAGCTAAGATATTGTGTAAAAGCACTACAAGCTACCACTAAAATGCTGATTTAATCAGTGAAAAGGGCAGAACTCCAAGTGTTTAACTGAGGGGAAAGTGGAATTAATCTGTCCTGGCTACTATAAACTGACCAATTAACATCAGGTAGAACTAATTGGACACAGAAACAGCTCCAGAATCACAAAAGCTCCCTGCAAACCATCGGTGCCATTAGGAGGAGCAGCAGTAACCACAGCAAAAAGCTGATCTTTGTCCCAAGAGCCTGAAATACTTCATTTGACAGGAAAATAAAGGATTTATTCTGGTTCACAGGTTGCCAGCACAAAACCCAAACCAGCCCAGCCAAGGGAGAAAACCACGATGTATTGACAGTGCTGAAAGTCAAAACAGGAAACAAAACATTGCATAAGCAGGAAGAGAAAACACAGGATAAAAAGGTCAGGCAAGGTGAAGGCTCAAGAACCTTTCCAGCTCTTCTTGAAGCACTGGTGGTTTCCCCCAGAAATGGAAGCAACAAAATGCCCCAAATACTCTCTAAACACATCCCAAAATCTGAATTTCCAATGTCACTACTGGCTGCAAAGCAGCTTGCTAAGTCAGTGCCTTAAAAAACAAAATCCCACCAGCCCTGCACATCACAAGTACACAAAGCAAGCAATAATTTGCAACCATCAGCATAACATTGCATGTATTCTTTACTAAAAATAACCAAACCTGAATTCTAATAAAACTGACAACTTGCTCATCCTTCAGAAAGCAAGAAAAAAATCACCTGTCTCAAGTTCTTCCTCACTTCCAGCTCAGGTTTTTTCACAATTCTAATATTTTGATTTTTAAGTGACAATTTTTGAGGTTCAATATCAAACTCACAGGGCATATAATTCTCTAACCAGACAATTATCTTCCCTGTAATCACTCGCTCAATATTTCCCTTAGGAATCTTCATCCTAGTTATACATGGAAATTTTATTACTTTTTTCATTAGTCTTTATTGTGACTTAATGGCTGTGGTTATGAAGTTGTCAAGAACCAAAGCAATTACTAAAAAGCTTCAAAGAGGTAAAATGTGCAAGTGAAAGTAAAGTGTGTTTGGGAACAACCCCAAATTGGAAGAACCAACTGCAAAATACAATTGAGATAAATGAAGCAGCTATGACTAAAAAGCCAACCTCCACACCCACACACTCTTGCTAAAAAGGAATCCATTTGGGAATATTTTGGGAGAAAACACAGACTAAAAATTCCTGCCTTCCCTAATGGAAAAATGAACCCACTCCTAAGGAACCTTTCATGAGAGGAATATCAGAAATGGAACCACTCCGTGTACACAGGGCACCTCCCCAAAGGCTTCCCACATTTCCCACGGACGGGAATTTAAGGATAACAACACCACGCTTTGGGGGTATTAAAAAAATGGAATTTTTCAATCCAGCTGTATTTTTTTCCTCCCACCTATTCTTTGTTTCTGGTAGCAGTGGCTCACCCTGTGGATGAAGCTTTCCCTGGCTCTATCAGACCTTCCCCTCATGCATATCAAAGGTTGAACATCTCCTGTGCAGGCAGTGCAAGCAGATTTAGTCATTACAATAGGATTTGCCAATTTTCTGTAACATGAATACTTAGCATTTATGTGATGCTTTTAATCTTCAAAGAGCTTCCTCCTCACAGTTCCCATTCCCAAAAGAATGCCAGCATTCCCAGCCTGGTTTATCCCTCTCTATCTCCATCAGGGCACACTGCTGTTTGGATTAACTCTCCCAGTAAGCCCAGTACATAACAGCCAGTGAAATAAATAATAGTAATAATCATAATAATCATAATACAACAACAACAACAGTAGTGAAATAATCCTGCCACTGTCTGAGCATGGAAATCTTAGTGGCCATATTTTAGATCCTCAGGAATTAAAGGAGCTCCCTGGTCCATCCATACGAGCCATGGGATAAACCTGAAAAATCACAAAACTTTGCAGATCAGCAAAAATCTATTTTAGCATTTTTACAACTGCAAAATTATATATTAGATAGGGATTCCTGTTATCAAGCAAGGAATTGGTGAACTCATTCTCCAGGAGCAATTCCCAGCCCTGGATCATCGCAGGATGTCGCCTTTCCCACCCACAGGCTCCTGTCCTCTGCTGGCTGGCAAAGGGGCAAAGGGGGACAAGTTTGAAATGGTTTTTAAATAGTTTTAAATGGTTTTACCAGAGCACACATCATCTCAGAGTACTGAGAACCCTGAACCACCCTCCAAGAGACAACATGGACTGAAAATGAATCAGGAGTCTGGGATGCCCATCTTCCCCTGAGTTCCTTTGCTCTCCCTTTCCTCTGCTGCTTTCCTCTGATGCACCTTCAGACTTGTGGTTTGTCCATGATTTCCCAGGTGAATGTTTTAACTCTCAATCTTTCCAGCATTTAGAATTAATGTTTAGTCCTGTTTAGATTAGAAATTTAACTCTGCTTTTCTGAGCTGTCCCTTCATCAGTTTTCCTGGCAAACACACTGCAAGTTTGTGTTGTTATAGGTGAGCAGAGCAGCTTCTGTCACAACTCAAAAAAGCTGCTTCTGCTTTATTACCACCATGAAAATCATCGAGACATTTATGCTTGTTAAGATTCACAAAATTACAATATAAAACTCATTTCCAAGAAATAAACACCCTGCTCAAATGAAAAGCAAGTGCCAACTATGTAAATGCAAACACCACATAAGGACCGTGCTACAAAATAAATTGAAATAGAACAAATATTTCATATCCTGTCTCCCAGCAGTGCCAAAGATACTAAATGCAGCTGTAATATGAATTGTTCTTTAAAGAAAAAATTATAGTCTAAGCCTGAAAGTTAAACAGAAGCTACAACTTCAGCACAGGAAAGCAGAGCTTCCCATCACCTTCAGTGAGGATGAGGCCAGGAAGGAGCTCTAATTTGGGATTGCTGGTAAAGTTCTGATCAAATATTCACTGCAGTGTTGGCCTCTGGCAGCCAAAAGAGCCAACTCTAGTAAAGCTCAGCACTTACATACTGTGACACGAATAATAAAAGATCCAGATAATATTTATACATTGCTCCATCTTAATTTCTGAAGTCAGAGGAAAAACATGACTCACTTGCAAGTCAAGTGCTCTGGCACAAACCCTCCACACGTGTGCATTCATATGGCCAAGAAAAGGCTCTCTGCTTCCAGCCTTCCCATTCCCAACTCTTGGGGACACATCTGTCTAAAATATCACCTCAAACTCAGCTGTAAAGGGAATATTTCAGTGTCAGGTCCCAAAGTTCTGTCTCCTGTGGCACTGGTACAAACACATAATGACAAGCTTGATATCCAACCTGTGAAAGGCTGAAAAACAGCAGCACAATCACAAACACAGCCACTGGACTAGGGAGTGAAGAAATAAAATAAAATAAAAGCCACCACGTGCTTAGTTCTGGGACCCCATTACATGGTTGGTAGAACACCAAGAACTGAATCAGAGCTTTATTTTTGAACAGACAATAGCAAACAATTGGCATTACTATTTCCAAACTCCATCCCCACTGCTGCATCTCCTGTTAAGAGAATCTTCAAATCACATCCCAGGATTCATATTTAGGATTACCCTGGAAGATGCCATGCTGGTTTTACATTAGAGAATTCCTCAGTGCATGTGGAAAATGCATATATTTTATGATTGGCTTTTTGCAAATATTAAAATGAATATTATGTGTTGTGTTAGAAAGTAATGCTGTATTAATTCTCTTAAGTAGTGTGTTTAATATAGTTTTAGGTTATAAAAAATATTAAACTGTGCTATGTAGGATATATTTTTTTTTAAAGAAAGGATTTGCAGTGAGATAGCAGCCACAGGACACCTGAATCTTTCAGAGAAAGAGAATTTATTGCCCTCTTATCAGAGGAAATTAACTTCTTCCCACCTCGAAGGTGCTGTTAGGATTCAGAGGAAGAAGCTGAGGATGACCAGACAGAATCCTGTGTTTGAATGGAATTTATGCATCATGGATGAGCTGTATGAATATGCAACAGGCTGTTGTTTTTAAGGGTTCATCCTCTGTTAACGTGGGTCCTTTTTCGGGCTTGTGCTGCCCAGAAAAGGTACCCAGACTGTCTGTAACTCTTTGTCTCTATTGTCTCATATTGTCCTAATTCAAATTGTCCAAATTATTATTACTCTAATTGTATTACTATTTTTATAACCATTTTATTACTATTAAACTTTGGAAATGTTAAAACCAAGTGCTTGGCGTTTTTCACAGGGCAGCTATTCAGCATTACTGTCCGTGACTCCTCAGGCTCTCCATGGGAAGGATGAAACAGCACATTCAGAGCCACCCTGGAACAGCTGCACGGGAGCAGCTCCAGTCTCCTGAGCAGCCTGCATGGGTGGGATGGCTCCAATTGCAGAGATTGCTGTGAACACCCTGCCCATTGTTGCACAGAAACAGCAAAGGTGCCACAATGACCTCTCACCAAAGAGCCCCAGTGCCCTGAAGAGAGGCAGCAGCTGGGATCTCTCCCCGAATCCCTGGAGAGACTCACAAGATATCCTCAAGGACATTACAGTCTCTATTAGCAGCAGTACATTTGCATAATAAATTATGAACATTTTATGATTCTATATTTATCAAACATTTTCTATTCTGCTTTTTCACCTCTATCCCTGTAACACTGTGGCCTCTGCAGATATTTATCCTGTGTTCTGCACTGGCATTAGTGCATGGTGTGGTTTCTTCCTGCTCTGCCCTATCAATGTTGCAATCTACCCACTATTTTAAAAATAACATTAGTTCTCACAACACATTTACGCCACAGGTCTTTAACCAAGGTGATCAGAAGACAACACTGAAGTGCAGGCAACAAAAAAGTGGGGAATTGGTTAATGACAAAAAGATCAATTATAATTCTTTAGGCAAAGACAAATGATGTAGTTAGCTGCAGGATTGGAAAGCAGGGACCAAAACGTTCTGCCATTACTGTTCCACTGATACCAACCCTCCCTAAATCCTGGCACAACACAGACCAGGCTGCTCTGACTGCACCAACTGCTGCTCATTCATCCCAAAGCACTCCTGTTGCAGCTGTACAAAGTGCAAATCCACTTTTTCAATTTTTAAACTGAAATCTGGGATTTAACTGTACCACATCACGAGGGAAAACGTGCTAGAAATCTTGACAAGACTAGGAAATTTCCAGAGTAAGATTTTGCTTCTGGATAACACCTAACAGCTAGAAACAGGGATTGAAAAGAAGTGCTTCTTCAGCCCAAAATACATTCATGATGCCACATTCAAGTTCATTTTTAGAACCAATTCAATCTGCAAAACTCAAGTTCTCATAATTACTATCCCAATACTTTCAGTTCTTTTTCCCCCACATCCACAGACTTATTCAATCTGGGACTTCCTGTTCTGTTTAGGGCTCTCTGTGTTTCTTCCACTTTTTTATTTCATTCAAGGTCTCAGAATTTTAAAGGAACAAATTTTGCAAACGAATGGAGTAAAATTAATCATCTGAAACAATTCCAGCATCTGAAGGGAGCTTACAAGGAAGCTGGAGAAGGAAGGACTCTTCATCAGGAACTGTGGTGGTAGCAATGAGTTCCAACTGAAGAGGGCAAGCTCAAATCAGATAGAAATTCCTGTTAAAATATTTCAGCTCAGGAATCTGTCACAAACCCTGAGCGCTGCCATTGTCACCAGATTTGAGATAAGGAACATCCATTCAAACACAAAAGAAACATAAGCATCCATTCTATATTAAACACTTAACATGAAATTAAACTGGGAGTGGGTGACAACTGAAAGACCAGCTGACAAAAAGAGAGACACCATGTGAATAAAATCACTGGTTTTGAGGAAATATTCCAAAGGGCTTGTAGTAGGTTTTATTTCCAAAGGATGAAGCCTACATTTTTATACAGAATGTAATTCTCTCTTATTTTGGCCCAGTGACATTGCCTCTCATAGCTTGTGGGCCCAATTCAGACTCTAAACCAAGTGAAACAGCTTCAAAGGATTTGGACATATTTTAAAAAATATCACTAAAATAAACGTTAGAGATTCCTTTTGCCTTTGTAGCTGCTGCTGGAGGCTGTGGCTGGCTCAGAGCAGCCGCCCCTGCCCGGCCCTGGGGCTGCAGCTCTGAGCAGAGGAGGTCGGAGCCCTTTGGAAGGTACAGGCTGGCTCAGGGACTGTTTAAACCACTCCAAAGTCAGAGCCACAGCGTCTGACACAGCCAGGCGTCCCTTCTGCCCATCTCAGCCTGCCCAGTGCTCCCAGCACCAGGGAGGGCTGGCCCTGCTGCTTCTCCAGGAGCATCCCAGGAACTGTGCTGGGCACAGAGCTCCTGGTGCTGGGCACAGGAACCCGGGCACTCCATCAACACCACCATGAACGCCTTGCTGTGGCCCAGACACACCCAGGGGAAGCACAGGTCACCTCAGAACCACAGTGCCATGGGATAGGAGAGGCCTGCCCTGGGCTGGGACAGCTGAAAAGGAGGATTGAAACACCCTGGAGGATCAGGGCGGTCACTGCATCTGCCAGGTCACCCCACCTGTGCCAGCTGAGCCCAGGGGAGGCAATGATTCACTGAGGAACCATTTCAGGGCTTGCACCAGCCCCACACTAAATAACATTTCCATGGGAAATAAACCCTGGGCACTACAAACTGCCTGCTTAGCCCTTGTCCAAACCTATCTCACCCAGCTCCTTTTATTCAACACCAAACAAAGGCCCTGCTGCAAAAGTTACCATTTGTTTATAAGAAAAATGGTTTTGTTACATGTTCAGATTATTAAACCAAGAGTCTCACATCTCTAGGACTTAGGCACGTGCCAGTAATACACTAAAATAACGAAGGAACTTCCTTTCATTCTAATGAATCGATTAATAGACTACATAGAAAAATTCTGATTGATTATAACTCACATCAGTTTTTAAGCAGTTTTTGGTGAATTACTACAAAACCTACATGCAGACACATTCAGTGTCAAACCAAGATCTGAACTCAGTTTACAGCCATTAAAAATCAGAAATGCAGAAGAGATTTCACATCAGTTTAATAAAGCAGCATTTGAAAGTGATGCACTTTCCAAACAAGCCTCACCTGCAGGGACCATGTCAGCCCTGCTCAGCTGTAAATATAACCCCATAAAAATCCCCATTTCTCAGAGGTGTTCAAATTCATTATATAAAAAAAGAAATAAAAATTACCACTAGACAGCTCAGCTGCAAACATTAAAGCTACACAGCCTATGAGATATGGAGTCATCACTAACAAAGGTAAGGTGTCCCTGAAGAAATCACAAAAGAAAATGTGCATTAGGATTTTGCCACTCCTTTTAGGCAAGCAGGGAATTTTATTCCAGTAAGTGCTAGCAATAATCCAGCATTCAAAGTTTGGTGAATTAGGCCCTTTCAAACTCTTAGGCAGAATCTACCTTAATGGATTTTTCTTCTACATTCATCTTAGCCCAAAGGCTTCATTGTCTCATTATGTAAATGACCTTTTCATATGAAAATTCAATGTTAAAGATGCTTTTTGTAGTTCTTCAATACTGCAAATATCACATGGACATTCACAATAATTCAGACTAAGTACAACTTATAGAAAAAGCACCTGCTTCAAGGAATGGAACAAATTAAGAAATAACTTGGTTTTAAATGACTAAGAATTGAAAGTCTTAATTAGAATTAACCCACAGAACTTTCTTTTCTATACAGAAACTCAAACTAGGAAACCATCAGGCAAAGAGGAGCCCTGAAGGAGGCCCTAAAAACCCCAGCTGGGCAGGTCTGCTTTACATCAGCCTTGGAAATAACCAAAGGCAGTGGGCAGAAACAGCTCTGCTGTCTGAAAATGCTGCACTGGTCCTACCCCTCCTCCACCAGCTTTCTGCGTGCTCACAGGATTTAGAACTTCTGCTTGGACCAGAAGAGAGCAGGATTATTTTAATAATAATTAATAACTCAGTGATGGAGATGTCATGAGAGCTCTGCACCCATCAGACCTCCCATAGAGCAAATGATCTATAGCAATGTGTGACTTCACAACCTCACCAAGGATACAGTCAATCTTCAGAAGATAGTGACACTTTTTGAATGACAGCTATTACTAACATCTGGGTTTTTAAATACAGAAAAACCCTACCCAGTCCTACCTCAAAGCAGGAGTTGTACAATAATCCCAATTTAGAGAATTCAATAGACACTTCATGCCTCACCTCATCACATTACTTGGTAATGCTGTGTTCCTTTCATTCTCAGCCTTGTCATCCCTTCTGAGGCCCATTTTTTGAATCTGATTTCATTTTCTTGAGTACTAAAGAACTGAATGCCTTACTTATTTTATGAAAGGAGACAGTGGGCTGAGTTCCCTTGAGCAGAGCACAGGGGTGAGGGCTGTTTTACTCATTCCTGCCACAGTGCCAGCAGCCAGAAAGCCTGAAACTGTTACAAGTCAAGTAAACAGGATTCAAAGTAGTCCCCTCTTTTTTTTTTTTTTCTTTCACATTTCATTAGAGATGCTTCATCTCACATTGAACAACTTCCTAGTTTCTATTTTTGTCCTTTTGGTTTTTTTCCTCTGTAGGACACTGTCAGGTAGATTTAGGACTTCATCAAAAAAAGACTTCACAAAATTCAAGCTGAACAGAAATATTTTATAGAATCTATCAGGCTGGAAAGTATCTCAGGAGGTCACCTGGTTCACCCTTGTGCTTGAAACTGGGTCAAGGCTGAACTCAAACCAGCTTCCAGAGGGTTTTGTCCAGGCAGAGCTTGGAAATCTCTGAGGATGAAAGTTCAACAACTTTCTCTGGGCATGTACATTAAAAAACCCCTGATGTTACAGGAGGAAAAACTAGAAACTGATTAGAAACTATAAAACAACTGATATCATTGATTAAAATCCAAGAAATAAAGCCCAGGTTTGTGACCTGGGAGATACACAGGCATATAATCTATAATCCAAAAAAAATGTTTTAAGGATTCAGTTTCAGTCTACATCAAGATAAAAAAAATGTATTACACACAGAATAGCCTGATAGTGGTCTTTTCACTTATATCAAGATATTTAACACTCAAAATGAGGATTTGTCCAGCTTATCCTGTGACCTCCAGCCCCGTGGCTGGAATGATATCTATTTAAACTCCCCTGGCAGCTTTCCTGCCTGCTTTGATTGGAGGCTCCAGTAACACGCTGACAGGACAAAACTGCAGCTAATATTGTGAGCCTGCTCCTATTGAGGGACATGATTCACCTGAGAAGTGAGAAACCAGAGGATTCCCA
>WBNP01001689.1:129296-178386 GCA_013401095.1 Passerina amoena
TGCCCTCGATCCTCACAGCGGATCAGCCCCACAAAACCTCACAGGAATCATCCCCTCAATGCCCTCAAACCTCACAGGGAACAGCCCCTCAGTCCCCTCGGATCCTCACAGGGGATCAGCCCCTCAACCCCCCAAAACCTCACAGGAATCAGCCTCTCGATGCCCTCAAACCGCACAGGGAATCAGCTCCTCAACCCCCCAAAAAATAATAGGGGATCGGCCTCTCAAACCTTAAAGGATCAGCCCCTCAAACCTCTCAGAGGGAGCAGCCCCTCAGCCCCCTCAAACCTCTCAGGGCACGGTGGTTCTCAAAAAGTCCTCTAAGTCGCAGGGCTGCAGGCATGGGGTGACAGTAGGAGGTTCCTGTTCCATTAAAATGTCTTTTCACTGTCTGAAACAGAAACACGGGCTGAATTGTAAAAGGATCAAAACCACCCCTGCCCTTTGCTGTTCTCCAGCATGTTTGCTTTTAGTATTCAGCCCAGGACTGACACAGAATGGGAGGATTTCCCAAATGGCTTTGTTACAACATTAAGCCTGCTAACCTACCCTGGGTCACTCCCGAGCAGAAAATAAGGAGTTTGAAAGAAAACACTGATTTCTAAGGGCAGCTTGTTCCAAGGATTGTGCCTGCCCTGAAACAAAGCCTGTGAAAACACCAGTTGCGAGTCATTCCCTAAGTTACTGTTTCCGCACGGAATGATCTTGCCACATCGGAGCTGCAGAAAGGTCAAGCCCGAGTCGCTTTCTCGCTGATGTAAGTTCATGCGTAGGTATTTTTATAGCAAACATTCCAAACAAATTTCATATCTGATATGCAAAGCCAGGAATGCTGCTTACAGAGACACAGGCTCCAAGGCCAAATTTCTCCTCATGTAATCCAAGTGCAAACACACTACAAATGAGATAAGCTCCATAAAGCCTCCTTATGTATTTTCTGATTTTTTTTTATATCTTAGATTTGTGGCATATCAAAAAAAAACATATCATTTTCAAGCATAAAGTCTGCCACAAAGGGATCTTTTACCTCTCTTATGAGGATTAGGGGAAGAACTTAAACGAGTTTTAAAAATATAAATTAAATTGGTGGAAATATACTTCACTCATCAGCCACTGATTATGTATTTATCATTTAAAGAGTAAAGGTAAAGGCAGCAGAGGAATAAGAGGATGTAAGCTGCCTATATATATATATATCCTTTTTCCTACCTTTACATGTCTCTTCTCAACATAGTTCCTGACCAAGCAGCTTTCAGTTTAGATACAAAATATACTCTTTAAAACATTTGAGAATGAATTCAACAAACATGGCAATGTGTCATTTAAAAGCCTAAGTTGGCAATACCAGAAACAGCTGGAGAAATCTGTTTTATCTCGTGATTAAGAGAAATATTCCATAGCATCCCTACAGCCATGCTCCCTTTCTTAAAGCATTAACTCTCAGCTGAGGAGATGGGGTTTAATTCTTGACTTCTCTGTCGTGTTCCCCTGTGTGACCTTAGGTCCAGTAATAATATTTTAATGTTTTGGTTTCTCCTCTGAATTACAAAGATAATGACCAAGTCCCATTTTGCCTGGAAGGAGCAGCGCTGGGACCCAGCCAGCCCTGAGCTGGCAGAGCAGTCAGAGAAAGCAATTAGAGCAGGAAGCAGCTTCAGTGCTGGGCTAAGGCAGCTCCACACCAATTCCTGCTGGTTTGCAGGCCAATTTCTCCATGACTCTTTATCCTCAGGCTCTTACTAGAGAGCAACAGTCAACCCCTGAGCACCAAGGCTCACCAGAGACCAACAGGACACTGCCAGGCCTGTTTTGTCTACACCCAGCAGTGAGGGACCCTGCCAGGACAACTCTGACCCGATGCCTCTGCAGCCACCACAGTCTGCAAAATTATTCCATTTTTATCTGTGATGTCAAGACAGAGCCTCTACTTACAGTTCACACAAACCCCGCTCTCAGGCAGTAGAGATTATCAGGCAGTATGGGGGGTTTAATGACAGCTAAATCATGTAAAAAATGAATGACTGAAATTATAATTACAAATCAGATCCTGCCACCAGGTCACAGTCACAAACAGCTGACGGGGTATTTGGTGCAAGTGAGGAAGCAGAACCCTCTGCGAGGAGTTCCTTCCACTGTGGGAAGGAAAAGGGATGGAGTGATGGTTCTTAATGATGGCTAACACTTCCTATTAACCAAAAAACCCAGACCTCTTTCCAAAGAAAAGCTATGACACTTTAGGAAAAACCCAACTACAGCAGCATCCCTCATGTCCCAGAGGTACCAACAGTGTCCAAGAACCAGCAGAATTTTGTTTGAAGAGCCCTTCAAAATCATTTACTGGATCCATTGTACACACGGTGGCCTGCACCAAATTTAATCACAAAGATACTCTGGATTGGAAAGCCAGGCTGGAGGCTCCCATGGCAGTGTCTTTGTTCAGATTAAATTAAGCATGTTCTCAAAGGCACTGAAGCAAGAACCCAGAGATAAGGCTGTGTGTGCTAACCCTGGATTAGATCTGGCAGTAAGTTTTTGCTGAAGCCTTATTGGGGAGCACAAGATTAGATGTTGCTGCTATTTAAATGCTGTGTCAAAGGTAAATCAAATTAAGATACAGCGAATTTAGACTTGCATTAGATGAATTGAGCTCCTCTCTTGTCACTGAGAAGTGCTACGTATGCAAATCGAACTGGGCACGTGTCCTTTGGATTGCTGGAATTTATTTAATTATTCGCTAATCAAAAACTAATTCACAAGCACTTAGCGAATATCTTTAAGTGTCTCTGCATCACTGTCAAGGATCTGAGGCAAAGCAGGTATTTACTGCTGCACAGGAGCAGCAGGAGCCTGGCAGCACAGCAGCTGTCGGGCTCTGCCAGGCTGCTGCAGTCCAGGGCTGAGGAACAGGGAAAATCCACAGCCCCTGGCTCCAGCTCAGCCCCCAGCAGGCACTGCAAGGAGAAGGGCTTTGGAGCTGCACTGGAAAGGCCTGAACTCAAAAGGGATAAGCCAACAGCAGAGGAACTGCTGCAGTGACTCAAAAACACTTCTGAGAACAGCTCTGTAAGGCCTTAGGATTTCCTGATTCACGTTCACTAAAACAGAAGCCAAAAATGCAACTTTGTTGTTGGCCTCTAAATCTGTGCCTATTGCCCCAATACCTATCTCCCCACCCTGGGATATTGTTATTTTTTTAAGGACTTTTCTTGGCACTGGACAAACACAGGACACCTTTTACCCCTTCCTGCTTCAGACAGCCCTGATAGGAGTGTGGCAGAGCACATCCCAAATATTTGAGAAGAGAAGAAAGTGGGAGAGAGATCAAGAAGCAAATAAGAGGATTCAATCAGGTCTGCAGTGGTCAGGGCTAAATGGCTTCATATCTAATTACAGTGAACTGGTGAATGAGAAAAATACCCCAAATCATTATCTGTCTGATTCTGATGTTATCAGAGAGAAAGGAAATACAAAAGGCTTCCTCAAAGAACAACAGAACAGTATTCAAATTGAAACTTCTATCACATCCCACATTTTCTAGGAAACAAGTGGCTTAGAGTGGTAGCAGAGGGTGACAGATTTATATGAACTCAGGGGGAAATAAAAGGAACAGCTTCTTACCAGGTCCCTCCTATTGTTGTCATGTAGGCTGTACTCCCACACTATTGCCAGTATGAACTTTGTAGTGGAATACTGCAGGGGAAAATGAAAAATGTAATTTATAAAAAGTATTTAAAAATGAAATTAAAGTCATCCCCCTTGTTGAAGGGACATGCTAATGAAGGCAGTGCTCACCAGGGCTGCAGTGTGGTGTAGCCAGGGGACTCTCATGATTGGAATTTTTCCCCTCATTTCCAGTTTGAGGACACTTCTCTTTTCACACCTGCCCTAGAGATCCCCTCTTCCCAGTACTCCCATGACTTTTTGGAGCAGCTGCCCATCTCCACCCCCTGACACAGCTGCCCCTGGCATCGTCCCCTGCTGCTTCCCAGCAGCAGCAGACACCTCATCCCCTCCTTTTTCCTGGTGAGCTCCAAGCGGGGCGGGGACACGGGAGAGAACAGTGTCCCTCTGTCCCAGAGGGCTGAGCTCTGGTGACAGCTCAGTGTGGGGGTGACAGCCACTGCTGCACAGGCAGGAGTGACAGCCCTGCTCTGCACACCCACGCGTGCCAAACGCCAGACCTGTACATCAGGTTGTGGCAGGTACAAGAACGGGGTTTGGGTGGCACTGCCCAGGCTCTGGAAAAGGCAGCAAGGGAAGTGGGAGCATCCCTCAGACCTCAGCTGACCTGTGGGCTACCTCTGTTTAATTCTGCCACCGCTTTGTGAGAGAATTAACGAATGTTGCTGCTGAGCCACTGAGCCTTGGATGTTTGTGTTCAGGGAGCCCGTGACAGGTTTAAAGCTGCTCAGAAGTGCTGCTCACATTACTGCTCAATCCATAATTTCACTCCTGTTATTAATAGTAGGATCTCCACAGCCCAGGAAAGTGAGGCACGTCACACACGTTCACAGCTATTTTAAGGTTTGTGGGTAAGTGGTCCCCCACTTTTTGTGCAGTTGCCTTTGAGAGACAGAGAAGAAAACACCATAAGGCACCCTCCACTCTTGATATTCTCCTAAGCAAGGCTTCCCTGTGCGTGGAAGGATGGCACGATCACACTTGAGGCCCACAAAGAACAGTGACAAACTCTTCCTTCCTGGCAGACTTCGCTGCTGCTCCTCCAACCCAGGAGTAACAAGGTGCCACAGCTAATGGCAGTCAGGAGTTAAGTGTAATGCCTTGGATATTTATAAAAATATCACGTCCTTCCCGCTTTTCTATCAACCTGTTTGATTATGCCTTATACAGGGAAAGTGTGACAGAATTAATCAGCCTGCTGGAGTGCACACTAAGGGAACAGATGAGCTTTGGCAAGACTGTTGTTAGCACTGAAAAACTGTGACAAAAAAGAGGCAGACTGCAATCCAGACACGTGTCATTCAGAAAATGAGACATGCTATGATTTATCAACGTACCAACAATTGATGGGAATAGAGATCTCCCATTTCAAAGTGTTGTCTCTGTGTAGATTAAGAGTAGTATCTGTCATCAGGAAACAATGGGAGAAGAAATGTATTTGGTAAAAGCAATTCTGTGCTCTCTTGTAGACAGAAACCACTGTGGTGTTGGAATGGAGGTAAAGGATTTCTCTGCAGTTCCATCCAGGGCAGTAAAAAGCCCCAGTGTTGTGACAAGAGGAAATGCAAATAATTAATACCAGAAGATCAAATGAAAGGAGTGGCCTTGCAAGAAGTGACTAATGCTGACTCTGCTCTGGGAAGGCCCAGGTTGCCTGGTGGAAAGAGGAGTTCGTGTGGCCCCCAGAGCACAGCACACAGCGGGCAGGGATGCACCACAGGGCACCTCTTCCCTGCAAAGAAAGGGCTGCTTTCTTCTCAGCTCAAAGGCTGCTGCTCACAGCGTCCCCAGCACTGCAGCAGCTTGATTGTTGTGTACAGAGAAAGCAACACCAAAGCATCAAACACGGACCAACTTGGGGAACATTTTGCCAGCAGCTCATACAGTGGGAAGCGCATCTCAAAACAGCAGGGCAGCAGAGCAAAACAAAAGCCACAGAGCCAGAACTGTTGTGTCATTTGGCACATCCTGGCACTTCCCTTAATTCTGCTTCAGAACTTGCAAGGGAAGGCCAAAGCTTCTTATTTGCTAATTAAGGTTTCACACGACTCAAACACTGAACAAAGGACATCCCCAAACAGAGAAACCTGCCAGCCTTCGTGGCCCTGCCAACAGGCTGATGTCTCAGTTCAGTGCTCTCCCAACACAGTGAAAGAGCTCTGGACAATGGCACATCCAAATGTGCACACACACACACTTTTTTATGCTGGCATGCACACATTACCTCTGATCAGGTTCTAAAAATTCCACCTCCCTGTTTTTGTTAAGGACTCCAGACACCCTACAGACAGGGGTGAATCAGGCATTAAAACAGCAGACCTCTATTTTATGGTGTCAAATGGCTAATAATAGTAATTAAGGATCTTAAAGTCCTTTATCAAGAGGCATTATCTAAGATGGCATCATGCCTGTAATCAGAGCCAATGAAAAACTGTTTGATCAAGCCAAGAAGGCAACTAAAACACTCTGATGGGTTGCCATCTGCTCAAGGCACCCCACCCCTGAATCCAGCAGAGAGCCACTGCAGGACACTGACAGCCAGCTTGTTTTCCTGTCATTTCAGCTGAACACTCGGTGCCTGTGTGTTCCAGAGGATTCCCAAACCCAAACATGACAGATCACTGCTGGACATGCAGCTCTGACCACATTTTGCTTTGCCACTCTTGTGGATTGATTGTGCACATGCAGCAAGGTAAAGCATTAGGGGTTAATCAGAATTTTGCCTACCATATTAAGTATTTGCATGTATATTTATTTTATAAAACAAATGGTTAATTGATCCATTAAAGCCTCTGGGTAAAAGTCCAGGTACTCCCAGAAGAGCTTTTGACCCAGCGATTGTAATAAAATTTAGGCCTGGAGTATGGAGTAGACTCTAGAGCAGATTCTTAGCAATAGAAGACAAGTTCAGGGTAGATGAAGGTTGCCAGATTGTCACAGTTTGAAAAAGAAAATTGGTATATTCAAGGAAGGAGCAATTTGAAGTTTTTATAAAGCACTTGGACACCACAATGATGGGCAAGAGTTTCTTCACTCATTTTGCTTTCTCTTATCACTTCCCAGCTGTTTCTTCCACTTTCAGGTAATTTCAATTTATCCTTCTATTTTAACCCACACTACAGTTCACTAACAGCCTTTGAGTTGAGATTCTTCTGGCTTTAGTGATGAGGTGCCAGCTGTGCATCCCTGCAAGCTGCTGCATGCACGACCTTGAAAATTTCTGGGAAGCCAATCAGGAGGTGCTTCCAAACAGTTTCCTGTGTCCCAGAGAGCATCTCTCTGTTTTTAGCTTTAGATATAAATCACATTATAACGTCCAGAGCATTGTGCAGACATTACCCAGCTAATGCCAGCCCAAACCCCTCCCAGCCTGTACCCTGTTATTGCCTAAGTAACAGCTCCTCCATTCCCCTGAAGCCAGCCCAGGGAGTTCTTTCTGCTTCCTTCTCTGCAGGAATATTAAACCAGAATGAGAA
The DNA here is from genome assembly GCA_013401095.1 of Passerina amoena. Lineage (NCBI taxonomy): Eukaryota > Metazoa > Chordata > Aves > Passeriformes > Cardinalidae > Passerina > Passerina amoena. Next base: position 136,454 of record WBNP01001689.1, read on the forward strand.
TGAAGAGAGCTGTTAATTTTATGTCATGGCAAGGAAACTGAAGGTCTTCAGATCACACTTTCTCCTCAGTCTTTTAATTGCAAAATTATACTTCAAGATTTGACACAAGTTTCTCACCTCCCTGTTTTCAAGCTACTAGCAAGCAAAACCAGACAAAAATACTTCTTTTTTTCCTACTCTGCAGAGCCTGTTAATTTCAGATAGGTGAAATATTGCTAATTAGTAGCATATTCTAACAGAACTTGTGATTTTACAGAGAGCTACGCCAAACTAAACCAGATTAGGGGTCAGAAAGTGCCAATCTTTTCATTGTTGTCACTTGGTGATTTATGTTCCCCCTCAACACGTGCCCTCCCAGGTTCTTGGAGCCCTTGGCTAGCGCTGCTCAGCTGCTCCACAGTTATTCCTCACACCAGATCCAGCAACGAGACATTCACAACACGCTCTTCTCACATTTTCTCTAAACATTAGGTACAACAGCAGAAATAGAAATTGGAGATTTAGAAGCAAGAGACACAGGAATCTGGGTGGAAACAGATGACTAACAGAATTTTTGCTAAATAAAAACATGAAAAGGGGTAAAAAAAGATTCCTGAGCAGACATAATACCTTTCTTTTTCTGGATAAGCTCCAATCTAGGGCCTGGAACATTCCCACTTCTAGATATGATGCTTAGTAACGTGTTTCTAATTTCAAATTAGATTTTAATGAAAATAATGGGAATACTCCTTAAATAAGTTAGAATGAGACTTCCTATGGTCCTCCTCCAGGTCCCACACTTTTTACCTTTGCCAATTTGAGACTAACTCCACAATGCTTGACCAGCAGTGTGCCATGACCCTTCCCTGTCATCCCTCCAGCCATCCACAGTGTCTTTCTTTTTGACTAAACTTCACCTTCCAGGATGGAAATTCATGCCCTGCCTCAGGATAACACCCTGCACAAGGGGAGCTGAGCATCTAGAGACCCCGTGGGGAGTTACACAAGCAATAAATCACCAAACCCCAGTTTTGGGCAGATTAATATTCTCTAAGTTACTCCTGCCACAAGCTATAAACAGCAGAATATGCACTTCTTTGCATCCCAGCATGTTGTGGGAGATCATAAAGGCACTTAATATATTATTTAAGCCATTTAAGCAAGATAGCACAACTGCTGTAATTAGCAACAGTTCTCCAAATCCCCATATGCCAGACAAAGGCTCACGTTCAGCATTTCCAGGCTGGTAGGAGGGAATCAGAACATCCCAGAAATAAAATCCATGCTCTGCTTTTTTTTCCTCCTGCCAATCTCAGCAGAGCCTACTTTTCACTACAGCTACTCCCCTGCACCACCATACAAGAGACCCAAAGCATAACATAAAGAAGACTGCCCTTTTTTGGTTTATTTTAAGAATAAGAGGCTACTCAAAGCTTGTAGAAAGAGAAATGAAGCTACTTCTCCTGACAGCTGCATTCTGCAGGCTGGAGGGAAACTTCCTTGCTTTTTCCTTTGAAGAAAGCCAAAATACAACGAAAACCAAAATTTGACTTCCTCTAGAAAATCCATGAACTGAAGTCAGTGTTAAGTGGGAGTTTAGCAGCACTCCAAGCAGCAGCCCACCTTTGTGCATGCAGGGTCAGGCCCGGGGCAGTGGGATGGGAGGCACAGGAATGAGAGGAGAGGCAGGAGGAGCACGCAAAGGGCAGCAGTGGCAGCACAGGGACCAGAGCTGAATGCTGCCACGAGCCTGAACTTCACTACCCTGTGGAACCCCAGGACACAAAAACCAAAACCAAACAAAGAACATCAAAATCTTCTAAATCAGACAGACACCAAAATCTTCTAAAGGAGCAGGGAAAGGAGGTACAGAACTGAGAGCCTCTGGCAGCAAGGGGGGCTGTGGAATTGGGGGTGCCATGGCTCAGAGAGGGGAGATGCTGTCCCCTGGCCCATTCCCCAGGCAGCACCAACTGGGAAATGTGTGCCAGGCCCATCATTTTCCAGGCTTCTCTGAGTCACTGGGGAGAGGAAGTGACCAAGGCTGGTATCACCTAGAGAGTTCATATTCATCATCCAAAAGATTACCAAAAGAAATCAAATTATTTTCAGTACAAAGAGATACTTGTTACAGATTTGATTTTATAAGTAGCACCTAAGGGATGGGCTCATTAACATCTCATTAATAATCCCTATTCTAATTTGCATAAAACCCTAAAAACTTACGAAGCACAATAAAAACAAAAGCCTTTAACTATCCTGTTTCTCACAGGCTGCAAGCTGAAGAAGTGTGAAGGAAGCTGATAATGCTCTTTCAGTTCCTGAGGACTTCAAGCAGCTATAAAAGTTATAGGACATTAGCAAACACCAACAATCAGCTCACAAACAGCTGGCTGAGAAGTTGCAGACACACATCTAGAGAACTAAAATAGTGCAGGAGTACCTGAAAATACAGCTATTGAGAAGGAACACCAGCACCAGAGATTGGTCACTTATCCCTTTAGGCACTCTGGAGGGTTTGGCTGCCTGTGTCTCCCAGTCTGGGAACACTTGGAACACACCAGATTGTGCCAGAGGTGGATAAAAGAGATGCAGATGTTTTCTGGTTTCCCACACCACTGGTCACCAATCACACTTATGTTTAGACCACATTAATTGCAAACAAGTGGTTAAATGAGCAACTCCCTGCAGGTACCAGAAAGGAACTGCTCTGGCAGTCCAGATGCCTCTAATGATGCCACTCAGAAACAATAACTGGCCCAAATTCTCTTTCAGATCCCTTCCCCTGACACAAGATTTGGTAACTGGAGCCAATAGACACCCAGCTGCAGGGAGAAGATCATCTTCATCACCCTCAAGCACCAGGAAAGGAATTCCCAGGTGGAATTAGCAAAGCCTCCACCCCTACAATCCGAGCAGTGGCTGAGTATCATTAATCATTCCATCAAATGGAGCATTCACCACCCTCCTGGTAAGAACAGGTTGCTGGAAAACATTCCCCAATACAATTCCTGTTTAGCATTGCACTGCAGTACATCTGGCAACGTGCTTGGGGTTGATGTTTAACTAAACCACATGTACAGGCAGTTGGTTTAAGTACAATGCAGAATACCTGTGCATTTATCTGTGTTTATCAGCTCTCCTTCCTGTGACCTATCAGTACATAAATACCATATCAAATGCCTGCATATGTTATATACACCAAATTCATCACATTACACGTGGTAATCATGGTAAATCTGCCCAAAGCAGCAAATAACAACCAGCAGCAGACACACAACATCTTCACAACTGCTTCCTTTTTGGCTCCACGCCTGCTCTGCACTGCAAGAGCTCCTGCACCAGAGGAGTTGGTTAATGTTTGCACTTGCACAGCTCCTGGAAGATGAAGGCACTCAAATAGAGAAATTAATATTCACAGGAGAGCTGTCAGGGGAAGAGATTTCCCTGAGGTGCACTGTTTCAGTACAGTGTGTTTGACTGGCACTTGGGCTCCTTTCCTTCATGGGGAGAAACAGGAGAGGCATAATCTGTTTGTACTCTGATTTTCCCCATCCAATTAGAAGGTCCTTTCAAAGCATTCCTGTTGTAGGTAGGCAGGATAACGTGATAGATTGTCAGAGATGTGGTCTGTGCTGTGCCACCTTCCAGCAGAGAGGCTTCCCAGGAGAAAGCAGTGTTGTCTCCTCGAGGAGGGGGAGGACACAGCCACAGGCTTCCCTCATGCCTGATCTTACAGGAGTGAACCAGGCTGATAGACAACTTCTAAATACAGCAAGATCCTCAGATGAAGGCTGGCCAGAGAAGTCCATCTGTGCCTCCCACTTGCACATCCCTGGCTTTGGCTGAGCTCCGGGTGCAGCCAACACTGAAAGGGAGAACAAAGCCTTGGGTTTGCAAGGGGAACTCAAGGCCCTCTCAGTCCTCTGCAGAGTGAAGTGTACACATGATAAGCCAGGAGAGCCATTCCATGCTGCAGTCACATGCCATGTGGAAGCTATAATCTCACAAGGACACAGATATGGCCATGCAAATATGGGTTATGCCTGTGCTAACATCCAGCTCCTGTCCCTGGAGCTCCTGAATGGCTTTAATCTGGCTGCTAATGCAGGTGAAAGCTTGTGCTGGGGAAGCTGCATTTCTCCTGGCTCTGATCAGGCAGGAACCTGCTACCCTTTGGCACCTTGACTGGAGAGGTGAGGACATCAGCTGGCTGCTCCTTGGTTTCAGTCTCTGCAGGTGAGGAGGAGAGGAGCTGCCTGTCACAGTGGGGACAGGTGACATGACTGCAGGCACAGCAAGAGGGTGGTTGGGAACAGGCATTGAGAAACCAGCTGCATTTTCATCACCCCCTTCAACCAAACCACTTCTAAAAGAGTCCTCACAACAGCCAGGCTGAAGCAGCACAGCTACACTCACAGCTATCACCTCTGCTTCCCTCTGCAGAGCTTATCTTGTGTAAAACTGTAAAATCCTGGGTTAAACAATTGGAATGTACCTCAGATGGGCCAAGCAAACCTCACTGCAAAGTTAGCAAGAATTTCCCTTTGCATCTGCTCAGCACCTGCCTGTGAAAGGCTCCTGCATCCAGAGCTGACAGCAAAATCCAGACACTGAGGAGGAAGAAAGCAGGCACAGGAGGCAAAATGCCACAGACATCTTAAGGGGGAGGGCTCGTCTTCATGAATTTTTGTCATTATTGAATCCAGCCATGGATAAAAGCCAAAGTTCCCTAAAACAGCTTGAGAACAAAAACCTGCCTTTGTTTCAAAACCCACCCAGCAAGGTGATCCCTGCTGTGGGCATTGGGCTCAGCAGGAGCTCAGCACCACCAGCTGCACGAGGAATTCCTGAGCAAGATCATCCCAACTTCTGCCAGGAGCAGCACCAGGCCCTCAGCACAGCCCGGCCTGAGAGACCTCAGAGAGAGAGAGAGAAAGAGAGAGGCCTTTGTGCAGCCTGGGGATGACTGAGGGTGCCAGAAGCGACCTGGCACAGGAGCACAGCTGAGTCACAGCTGCAGCAATTGCACCAATTGTCCCAGGGACACAACAATTGCACTTGTCTGACTGGTCAGGCCATGGCAGTGGCACAGGGCAGCTCTCTCTGTGAACGCGTTTTGCCTGCAAGTAAACTTCCAAAACAAAATCCCTTTAACTCCAAGCCTTTCCAGGCTTTTCCCTGGCAAGGGCAGTTTACTGAGAGGTGTCATGCAGGAGAAAGAAATCTCACTGCTGTTGGCTTTCGCCATCACCTGTGAAGGAGATCACCCTGAATCCCCATTGCACTGGGATGGAATTGAGGTCTCAGCTCCCTAAGAACACCCAAGGTGCAAGCCAAGGTCCCCGTTCCCCATCAGAACAAAAGGGGTTTTTCCCCTTCAGAATAAAAGTTTATTTTTGTGCAAAGGGTCTGTCAGTGGTTACACTCCCAAGCCAGACCTGGGGAGCAGAAGGAGGAGGAAGAGGAGGAGGAGGAGGATGAAGTTTGTACTCACATGCACAATCCACATCCTGCCTTCTGCTCTTTGGGGGGCATTTGTCTCCCTCTTCTCAAGATGAACAAAAAGCAACTGCACAATCTGTAAAAGCACATCAAGAACAAGGACATGGATGAGAAAATGGGAAATTTAATCCCCAGAAGGTGCTCCTGCTGTACTGATTTAAGGGGATGACCATACCCTGCAGCATCTCTGGCTTGATCCATGTCAAAGGAGAAGCCTTTTACTGAGAAATCTGTTTATCAGCAGCACTTTCCCTGCTGCTCTGGGTGGCTGAGTGATGTTTACAGTCTTTAGAGCTGTTTGCTCATCCCATGCTTCCAGTCAAGCTTTACAGATCCAATCTGATCCATAGCTTTATCTGATTCTATAGGAATTAAACTCTGAAACAGGCCACAAGATCAGTCACAGCCTATGCTCTCTGTGCCTGAGCATCACCTGGACAAGGGAAGGAAAGTACATCAAGTTCCCTGAGAACACAAACTCCAAAGGGTTAACTCAGAGCCAACCATAAACATATCTCCTGAGCAAAGGCTGGGTGCACCAGGAAGTTCAAAGGTCCACAAGAAACACGGACTTTAGGGAGTTCATTAAAAAATAATTAGAATCAGATATACACCCACACAAAAAAAAAGTGTCAACTAAGAAACTGTTTTGAGGAAACCAGAAAACAGAGACTAACAAGGACGACTTTGTTGGGTTACTGGGACATTTGCCTGCTTCATGTTCAGAAGGGAGCTGTGGTCATTTGATAGCTGGCAGTGATAAGACCACAAAAAAGTGTGAGGCCACAGGTAAACAGCTCTCTCCTCCAGCTACAGAGAAAGGGGAAGCCAGCCAGCTTTTGCTTTTAGTTCCTGGGGAAACAAAATCATTTCTTTCTTTCTAAGGCTCCAAGAAGATATTCCACCCAGGAGGGAATCAAACCTACTGTAAAGGAAAACCCAAACCCGAATTCCTGCTGGTAGCAGAGACACCAGGGATGAAAGGAACTAAAAGAGCACCTGGCAGCCCAGGGAGGCAGGTGGTGACAGATGCTCCTGCTCCCTGAAACTTGGGAGGGCTGCAGAGAGGAAATCCAGCTCCATTCCAGCACAGCCCTTCCTGCAGGCCTGGGACACCACCCCAGCAAAGGAAAAACCCCACTGCCACCTCAAACGAGTATCAAAAAGCAAAAAATCCCCCAAACACCTTCCCGATCCTTTTGCTCCCTAAAAAGCCCCCAGCAAACCCCGGAGCTCCACATCTCCCCATGCAAGGAGGGAATGAGGGCCGGGCCAGGTGCAGGATCAGTCCCGTGGGGAGCCCGGGGATGCTGAGGAGCCTCCAGCGAGGCTGGGCCGGGCCAGGCCCGCGGGAGCAGTGACAAACCCGCCGTTATGTAACGGGTGACAAATGCCTTTTGTTATGCAAGACAAGTGGGAGAAAAATCAGCATTTTCGGCTCCCTGCTCGAGCACAAACAACAGGCTCGGGCTCCGGGGGGCACCGGCACGCTCCGAGCAGCAGAAGGAGATGCCTTGGAAACGCCTCCTGATTCGCATGAGTCAACAGAAAAATACAGAATCAATATTTAATTTTAAGGGATTGAGGTTGTCAGCACGGTCATTTGATAATTTTGGGGGTTTTGTTAAGGAGAGAGGCCAGTAGGCAGCCATCCACCAGCCTTGCTCATCAGTCATCTAAAATGAGGGATCTACATCCCCTTTGCTCAGCATTTGGGGTTCTAGGCTTTTTTAATTAAAAATTTAAATTGGTATTAATATAATTTCGTAATAAAACTAATAAACCAAAAAGCCACACACAGCTGAATTTAAGCTCTGGTCCCAGCTCTGTTTTTACACTGGTGAAAATCCCAGCTCCAATTCTCAGCTTCGAGCTAGAACAGAGAATCCTGTGCCCTCTCCTGGCTCCTGTAGGTGGCTGAAAGCCGCAGAAATCGGCCTCACGTCTCGCTCTGGGAAAGGAATCAGGTTCCTGGGCTCTCGGAGAGCCTGCAAGCGTTTGGTTAAAAAATAAAAAATCCAAGCAGCGTGACCTCTGGCATCAGGAAGGTTCTTCATCCCCAGGGATGCGCCGCTCCCCGTCCCACCCTGCCCAGCGCAGGGTCCCGGAGCCACCCCCGCCGCTCCCGGTGCCACACGGCGACAGTGACATCCAGCGGCAGCGCGCACCCATCCGCACCCCGCGGAAGCGCAGGCACCGAGCAGCTCCCGCCGAGCCCGGAAAATGCCAAATTCCCTGGGCCGGGAAGGGTCTGGGTTCGGAACTCGCGGGGAGGTGCTCGGGCAGAGCGGGCAGGGGGCACCCAGCGAGCGGGGACAGCACGGCCACACGGGTGGCACCGGCACTGCCAGCGCCGCACGGAGCCCCGGCTGCCCTGCAGGGCCAAACCCAGCCCAAGGACGGGAGCGGGCACCCCTCAGCTCATCGCTGTGCCGCCCCTCGGGGCCGAGGTTGAGCAAGGGCTGTTGCCCAAGCGTGAGTCAGCCTGCGGTGCTCGTTCGCGTTAACACCTCTGAATGTGCGTTGGTGTTCCTTCTTTTCCGTTTAAGCAATCCTGCTGTCCTTCAGAACACCCGAGCTGGTTCCAGACTCACAGGAAAGATTGAAGCAGCTTTAAACCAATTGAACCTCCAGGAACGGCCCGGTCCAAGAGACTGTCACCTCCAACCCCGGCAAGGTGACCGCCCAGCAGGGACAGGTGAGGCACTCCCACAGCCACTGTCACAGGGCAGGATGAACATTTTCCTGCTCACACAGAGCCTTCACACCTGGAATTTTCACAGAAGGATGAGCAGGTGCAGACTGCAGGTGCAGGATCAGTGCTGGAGGAGCTGGGCAGGTTGAGCTGCTGTCCCAGACACGGGAGCAGGGAGAGCAGCAGCGGGAGGAGCTGCTCCAGCAGGGAGGGAGGAACGAGCCATGGCTTTGTTGTCAGCTCTGGTAATTAGGGTGTCCCTACCTTGCAATCTGGATGTTCCAGCATAGTTGTGGTTTGCTCTGGGCCCACCCCTGCCCAGCCACACGTTTGTCTTCCCCAGCAAAAATGCAGCCCGACCTGTAGCAGGGGTGTTTGTGCCTCCCAGTCCCTGCACTGGTTACTCCAGCACCTGCACACCCCAAAGGTGGAATGAGACAGGGACGGGAGAGGCAGCTGCTGACAGCACCGGCTCTGCCACAAACAGGTGCCCGGGAAGGAGGCTCTGTCCCACATAAAACCATTTTTCAAGCTGCTAAAACACAGCCACACATCCTGTGGGAGTTCTGAGGCACTCAGAACCAGCTCATTTCTCATCTCTTCTCCCCAGTCTCTCTCTCTTTACCTCTGAAATGTCCAATCTGGTCTGTAACAGCTCAGAGGGAGCGCTTTAAATATAAACAGGTAAACTAAAAGTCAAAGCCCAGGAGCTGCCGGACAAGGCGATCCGGGAGGCTGAGTAGGAGCACTCAGTGCCGGGCCGGCTGCGCGGCTCCGGGCGATCCTCCCCCGCGGGCTGGGCAAACACCAGCCGGAATTCCTGCGGGGAGAGAGGCACCCGAGACCCACAACGCGTGAAACGCCCCAAATCAGCGCGATTGAAATGCAAGGAGCATCCCTGGGGTTGGGACTGCTCCCTGCCCAGAGCCTGGGGCCGGGCCCGCAGAGCAGCCCCAGCTGTGCTGCTCCCCGTGCTCCTGGTGCCAAGGCAGCTGTGGGATGCAGAACCCACCCAGTCAAACCCCCAGGGGACAGACTGGGCTCACCAGGATCACTTCTGCCTTCGTTACTTTAAGGGGTTTTTCAGGTTCCCAGACCCCACAAGAGAGGTCGATGGAAATTAATCAGCACAGCACCCTCACCTGAACAAAAGCAGGGAATCCAGACTGTCTCCATGGTTTCCCAGAACCACAAAGTCCTGCAATCCTTGCAGTGTCATAGCAACAAGCTCCAGCCCAGCCAAATGGAAATTCTGTCCTTTTACACCATGGGATCTTATTTATGATCATCCTGGAGATCCCTTAGAGTTGTGCATCAACACCAAGACTGGATTAAGGCTCTGCAAGTAGCAGACCTACCTTCAGTACATCATTCCTTTTGTACAAACCCCAGGCATGGCAGAGCAGCTTCTGGAGGAAGCAGCAGCTGCTCCTTTCCTTGCTGGGGCAGAAACTCTTCTTCCAGGGACTTGGCAGGGCTGGATCACCATTGGGCTTGATGATCCCAAAGGTTTTTTCCAACCTGAATGGTTCTGGGATTCTGGATGACTTTGGCTGGGCTTTGGGGTTGGCCACATTTGATTTATGGTTCAATCCAGGCTTTAAGGAAACACCAGAAATATCAATAATGAGCCCCAGAAATCTTTCAGTCTGACCTGCAAACCCCCCAAAGATCCTTCACTCCCATGTGCTGGAATGGGGGAGCTGGGTGGGGGCTCAGTTACTGCCCTCACCTCTGAACCCAAGCAAAACCCTCCTGGATTCCTTAGGGGGACCATTCTCAGAACCAGGACAACAGATTTCCTTTCTAAATGCGGATCCCATCCCCAGACCTGGCAGGGGCCTGGCACTCCTGGCTGTGCTGGCCCTGCCCTTGAGAGGCTGTGGAGGCTGCTGTGTCTCACCCTCCCAGGGCAGCAGAGCAGACACTGCTGTGCTGCAGACCTGCATCTTGAGGAATTCTCCCTGGATAACAGAACAATGCCCCCAGCTAAAGGTGAACCCAGGGCAGGAATGTCTGTGGCTGCCTTAGGAAAAGGCTGTCTGCCCTCAAAGTGTCACACTGGTTTAAGAGGGAACTCAGCGAGGCTGCCCAGGACTTGGATTATCCCACAATTTTTCCAGTAGGACTTGAGGTGACTTAGAAGCGACAGGAAAGCTCTCAAGGAAAACTGAGCTCTGCCAGAAATAACCTCAGTTTCCTGACCAGGTGACAAAGAGGAAAGATTTCACCTTCAGGGGCTCCTGCTCCAAGTAGGATCAGAAAATCTTTGGAATAAACGACAGGGTGCAATGTTACAGGGATTGCCTTTCCTGCTGCTGGATTTTAGAAGATGGCAGAGGCAGCTGGACTTGCTCTCCCCAAAAATCAGCAGAACAGCCTCATTCATACCTCAGTTTTCCTTCCACCTGGGCAGAAGTTTCAGGGTTGCTGCTGTTAATTCTTCCTTTACACCAGCAAACAGAATTATTTGCAGTCTGTTGTTGTTGGTTTTTCTTGGCAGCCTGGATCCAGCACTCCCCAGCTGTCATTCCCCTGGGGAAGAATTGAGAAAGCTGCAGGAGCACACACAGACACCCAGGGATATCCATTTCCATCCTGGAATTCAGGCTCCAGGAGCAGAGCTGGCACTGCCTCAGCCCCAGGGCCTCTGGGGTCACCCTCGTGAGCCTGGCCCTGGCCTGACCTGGCCTCTCAGAGCCAGGGGAGCGTTCCAGGGCCTGTAAAAATGGAAATTTTTATTTCCAGGGGAGGCCTCTGCACAGCTGGGCAGCTGCAGGTCACACAAACCTGATGGTTTAAAAATAAAAACACCCAGAAATGCTGACTTTTCACCCACTCTGTGCTCAGGCAGCCACATGAGATGCTTTGGTGCTGCCAGCGCACACTTGCAGGAGAGAATTTGTGTTCCCATGGCTACTTTAGGGGGAAAAATCCAAGAATAGGGAAGGATCCACATCCTGCAAGTACCCCAGGCTCCCCCTCCACTGTCCACACTGCAGAGTTACCAACACAAGCCCCATCCATAGGGATTTACCCCAAAAGCAGAGATTGCACCTTCTCCTGGCAAGAACAGGCACTGAGGGAGGGAAGCTGTAACCAATTCACTGCAGGAACTCCAGGCTGCGGGAACACTCCATTTATTAGGTCAATATTTCATTTGAGCAATACAGTTACAGAATAGCACAATGCTGGTTACAAACATAGGATGGCTCCGTGGGCACAAAGGATGGCAGGAGAGAAGGGGTAGGAAACCTTGTCCTGACACGACAGGGAGGGGCTGCAAGGTCTGGTAATGAGCAAGATACTTTATATAAATGAACGTGGCACTACAGGTGGAGATTCTGCTTTAGAGGTGGGTTTGTGTAATTAGTTCAATTTATACAGTTATACAGTTCAAGCAACATCTTTTTCTTCTTTTTTTTTTTTTTCTTAATGCTATTAAATTAAAATCCCCTGTAGTTCAATAAAGTATAAAAATAGTACTGAACCTGGTAATATTCAATAAAATGTAGAATTCATTCACATCATTAAGTAGTAAAGAAATTGTAAAGTTGTAGTTACCATGGCAACATTGCTTCCCAGAAAGGAATATACAGAAAAGAAAAGTTACACGTATGGTACCTGCGACGAGTATTTAGCGATCCAACACTGAACTTGTGCACCACAAACCAAGTTTCTAAATATCTCTATATATTTATATAGTATATATCTTTTTCATCTTAAAATTTACTTTTGAAGAGAAAAAAAAAAAAATGTGCACTTCAACAAACTCACTAAGGCCACTCATGCTATAGATACCGAGGATTGCAAGGAGTAGTGGAATACGAGACCCTAGAGCACACACCTCACACCACCCAGGGACACCTGGCTCACTGCCCAAAACGTTCCTGAGATTTAGGGACAAAAGCATTCCCAGTGCTGCCAATTCTCTGTAAAACTGGAGTTCATTTCTAAAGGAAATTTTCCCCGCTTCTCCCCAAAGGCCTCCCAGGGCCCAGGGGCTCAAGGGCCCCAGGCCAGGAGTGTCAAACACCCCCACAATGCAGAGGCAGCTTTGAACTGACACTGGCCAGGAATTTCCTGATAAGGGAACAAGGACTTCCTGATAAAACCAGGTTCTGCACAGGCAGCAGAAGGAAGGATCTGCTGAAAGGTTGGTACCAGCAGCACCTGCCCTGCCTGAGTCCAGCCCTTGCACATCACCCGAGGGAGGCTCTGCCCACAGCTTCCCCCGTTTGAGGCACGGCCCCTTTTCCCTCCTGTGCTCTCCCACACTCAGGACTGAAAAGGGAATGAACTTCAATGTGCATTTTGTACCATGAGAAGCAGCAATGGCACCTCGGGCACACTCCCCCCTCACTGACCCAAACAACCTCACACAAAGTCAAATACTGAGGGTTTAACTTCATCAAGAGTGAAAATAATTTACCTTAAGGTGACACCCGTGCTCACCACTTGCACCCAGTGACTCTGGGGTGATTTCTTTACTCACCTTCAAGGAGAAGATGCATTTCACAGGATTGCCACTCCCAGGCCTGCCCTTTCACTGCCAGCACCACACAGCCCCTGCACGGGCACATTGTGTGTCTAGAAATGCCAACCATTCCTTCCTGGATGGATGCTCCACCTGCCAGGCCCCCGGCCCGGTACTGACCCAGCTGTGCATGGAAAACCTGCCCTGGCCTAAGGCAGGAGGGGAGAGAAGAGCCACGGGGTGCTGGCAAACCCCCAGGGGAACAGAGGGCACTGCAGGCCCTGCTTGCAGCCCTGCCAGGGCAGAGTGGGGCAGCACTGGGCTCATGCTGCAAGATCCACCCCAACGAGTCCTTTACCTGCCTCTGGCACCATCCCAGCAGCTTCCCACTCCTCAACAGCACCAAACAAACTGTGAGAGCAGAGAGAGCAACAGAAAGAGCAGCAGCACAGCATCCCAGACAGGCTCCAGTGCCAACACAGAACCCTCCAACAGCTCCACTTGGGAGACACAGAACCAAACCCCCACAGGGTCACTCCTGTGCTGTCCCAGCCACAAATGCAGGTCCTGAGCGGGGGCAGCAGAGCTGTCCCTGGCAGCTGCAGCATCATCCTGCCAACCCCCCCTGCCCCAGCGGTGTCAGCCATCAGCCACAGCCAGCCTGCTGCAGAAGGGACCTGCCCTGGCCCCACGGAGCCCTCACGGATCACCACAACAGCCCCCGGCCAAGTGCTCTGCCAAAGGGGCTCCCAGGGAGCTTTAGGACCTTCCTTCCCTTCCTGCCAGCGCTGAGGCAGCTCTGGGGAAGGACTCAGGAACAGCCACCAGAGCTGGGGCTGGGGCCACCAACAAACCAACCGCAGGCACGTGCAGCACAGCTCCTGCCCACGCCAGGAGCTGCCCCGACCCGAAGGCAAACCACAACCAGGGGCACAAGCAGGGCTGGAACAGGAGCAGTGGCTCAGGCAGGCCAGTGACTGCTGCCAGTCAAACAATGCTCCTCACCCCAAACACACCTTTGGGGCTCCTCAGCCAAAAGCTGCAGACCCCAAGACTGGAACACGGAGTGGGTAAACGATCTCCAGGTCAGTGTAAACCCACGGGCCCAGCTGGGAGCTCCAGCACCTCTGCAGTACAGAATCACTCAGGTTCTTCAGGACAGCTTTAAGCCACTTTCCTGCCCAAGTCCTGCCACTGCTACAAGGTTTGTTTAACTTTAAATACCTTTTAAAAGGATTTAAGAACCCATAAGAACTTAATAACTTGTCAGTGCCATGGGCATTCAGGGAGAAGGTTTTGCCTTGTATAGCTGAATTTGTCTGTAGCTCCTACACAGTCATAAACAAAAACTGCTATAAATAAATCACATTTTAAATCCACACATAACTAAGTTGGATTTTCACTGAGCAGCTGTTGCAGACACACTGCAGTTAAGTCCTAATACCACAGGGGGTTTTATGCAAATACTTCTTTTCACCTCAGTGAAGATATTCTAAGTATGCAATCATTAATCTGCATTCACTAATTATGTCATTGCATTTTAAAGTTGATATTACCCAGCATTTCCCCCCCCAAAAAAAAACACGTGAAGGCACCAGAATATGAACTATTGGCCTGTAAAATTTCACTTAGAAGAGCCATTAAGCTCCAAGTCATGTCCAAAACCTCTATGTCTTCCCTGAAGATCATCCAGCAGCTTTCCCTGCCACAAACCCCATAAACCAACAAAAAACCAGACCCCAAGCAGAACATCCAGTTCCAGTCCTGCAGGAAGAGCCAGCCAAGCCCCAGCAGTGACTGGCCACGGTACAAACCCTGAAAACAGGGGGGAGAGAAACCCCTAAAGTGACAGAACCCAGAGAATCCCAGATCCAGGGCACAGCTGAGGTAACAGCAGCGAGTCGGTTCCAGTTTGTGTCACACAGACTTGCAAATCTTACCCAACATTAGGAAATAAACCCCAAAACAACCCCCAAAGCCACACAAGCACGCAGCCCCCAACAGGAGAATTAAGACAAGCTAGTGAGAGAGGCATTCTCAGAGGGTCTGTACAGCTGAGCTCTGCTTGGAAATTAACGTAAGGAATCGGTTTCTGGTTGTACTCTTGTTTAATGTAGAAATGAAGCATCACAAAAAAAAAAAGACCTGTTGTGCTTTTTGGCATTTTCCACTGACCCCTGCGACCTGTACAGTAAGTTGTGTTCTCCAGAAACAGAAAATGGAACTGGACTGGAATACAAAACTCTTCACTGGTATAAACACGGTATGGCCTCTGTTAGCAGAGAAAGAGCCCATGGGAGAGGAAAGGAGGAGAGGCTGCAGCAGAGTGGAGAGGGTGGAGCTGTGGCACTGCCAGGAAACTCTGCAGAAGCTCACTGGGTACAGACAAACCATCAATTCACTTCCTAGCTCTGGATCTATCACATGGATATCATTTGCACTGATCAGACACCTAAATGAGAGAATTCTACTGTCAAAGTGAATGCAGGGGCAGAAATATTAAATTAAAGCCACTGGTCCAAAACCGGTTTCTAGCAGGCTGGTCCACCGTGGTGTCCTGGTCCTGCTCAGGGGAGCACTGGTGGTGGCACCGAGGACACTGTGCTTGCTGGTCTGTGGGATCTCTACTGGTCCAGTTCAGGGCATCCACAACAGCACAGGTGGCACTCAGTGAGCCGATGGTGCTCTCCAGAGTGGGTCTTTGCCACTTTTCTTGGTAAGGCAGCAGCCAAGGCCAGCACATCCTCCCTTTGCTGGCTATTTACCATGAACTTTGCTACAATGACACAGCAGCAAGACCTTTCTCCTACAGCTCCTCAGAGTACAGCTTTTGTTCTCTCTGTGAATCAGCAGAAAGCTCTCGATGAAACCTTCCATCCGTAATAAGAATGCAACTCTTTTGAACTCAAACAGTTTTATTTAATGTTTTCTTGCAGACTTTCTGCAAAGTAGCTTCTTTTGAAAGAAGAGAGAAAGAAGGGGGTTTTTTGGGAATACCAAGTTAAAAATGTGAGCCGAACTAAACATGCCATACACATGCTGAGAGGAATTTAACACACATTCATCCGTATGGGCACTCTTCAGTAGACTGGACCAGTGTTTCAACGCAAATTCCAGCCCCCAGAGAACTACATGGTTTAGATTTCACAGTATGACTTTTCCCCCTGTAACCTGGGGGAAAAAACCTTAACTGGTTAATTGACCAAGTTCTTAGCTGCTCTGTCCCTCGAGGTTCTGAGACATCAGAAAAGACTGGACCACTTCTTCCGTGGACTGGGGGCTGGTGCTGACGTCCTCCAGCGCATCCGTGACCGAGAACTGCCGGTCCCGCAACCGGTTCCAGTTGGCCAAAATGTTGTGGTACTCAAACACCTTCTCATAATTGCCAATGGAATTGTACAGTTTAATGAGACCTCTGTAATCGTATTCAAGTCCACTGTATCCTTCACCAAAAAGCTTCTTTCCTAGAGAAACCCAAGAGAAAAACCGAGTTGAGAGGAAAGATCTCCACAAGCCGCATCTGAGTTATCAGGTTATTTTTACCAACAAAATTTGCCTACACTCTCCACTTATGTTCTAGCCACAGAATGTTGTCTAGGGATTAACAGCCAAGTTATTTTCTAAAAACTTTACCTTAAGTTTCCTGTAGTCACTTACCAATTGCTATGGATCTCAGATAAAGCTTTTCAGCATTTTCATACTGGTTCATGTCATAGTTGTAGAGGGAGGCGAGGTGGCCCACGGAGAGGGCAACTTCATAGTCCTCCTGCCCTAGGAGCTGCTCCTTGATCTGGATGGCCTTGATGTGCATTTCCTCTGCTTCCTGTCAGGGCACACAGGTCAGTCAGAACACTCATCATCCCACAAAAAGAGGGGAAAGTTAGTTTAAATAAACTTAACTATGTAGCAGCTCAAACAGTAGCATTTTGTAACAGGCAAAAAGTAACAAAGCCGAACATAAACCAAGTTCTCCAAATTGTTCAGTGAAGGGGATCAGCAGATTGCAGCACCAAGCTCTGTCACCCTCTGAGGGAATCACCCATCCCCATGGATTGTTTTTGCACAAAGCTTTTGGGATGAATGATAACGTACAAGTTTTCCAAGCACAGAACTACCAACTGAACTTGGGAATTGTGGGCACTGAAACCCCTCATTTGTAGTGACAGATTTCAGCTGTCTTGCAGATTTGAGGTCAGGAGTAAAGTCTTACCTTGAACTTCCTCATGGACTGATACAGTCTGCCCAGGTTGCCGTAGTGTTTGGCTGTTTGCACGTTGAACTCCCCAAAGGCTTTTTTAGCCAACTGGAGCGAGGAGAGGTGCAGGTCATGAGCCTCCTGGAGCAGCCTCTGCTCTGTCTCCTTGTTGTGACAGTCTATGGCAATCTCCTCCAGGATAAGTGCTGGGGGCAGGAGACAGGAACTGTTACTGAGCCCACACCCAGCTCAGAGCCAGGGACCCACCTGGGGACACAGCCCACCAGGCTCTGTGCCTGTCACCAACTGCTGGCACTGCTGTGTCAAGCTCCCAGTACATTTTTGTATTCTGTAATTTCATCCCCCCACTCCAACTCATCTAAGTTTTTTTTTTTTTTGTACTTTACAAGTGTGCTGTAAACACCAAGGACTACAAACACCTCCACTGAAAAAGACAACTCAAGCTGCATTGCCTGGGAGGGACCAGGATGAGCACAACCAAATGGTTCAAACAACAAAGGGAATTACCTTTAACTCTCTTTGAAGAGGCCAAGAGGAGATGGTCTTCTGGGAGAATGTGAGTGATAATGCCAATAGCACGTTCAGCATGGAATCTGGGAGAGTTGAAATAAAACATTCAGGATCTGTTTATGTACTCTAGCAGTTGACTGATATAAAATTAGAAATATTAATGCAATGAATATTCTTCTTCATTTACAGCACTAACTGTGCTGCTGTGTGCTGTACTCACAGTGCATTGTCAAATTTCCCAGAGCTGTACTGGTGAACATATGAAGAATAAGCCAAGTCTTCGTGAGCTGTAGCTACGTGGATGTTTTTACCTCCAAATACCGACTGCCGGATATCGAGCGCTGTCTGCAAGGGTTCCAAAAACACAACTTCATCAGTTAACACAGAAAAAAACCCCAAAATTCATCTCTGTGATGAATCTACTGGCTCTGAAATTCTCTACATATTTGAGACACTAATTATATAAAGGACAGAAGTCAGAGGAAGACAAAGAAAGCAAAACCCCATAGCTGGTGGTGTTCGCAGTTTTTTTAAACACATCAGGATTGCAGTAATAAAATCAACTATTCTCCATCTCCGTGAATTAACTACAACATCTGAGAGATGAAAACCACCAAGAGAAACAAGTCCTGCTGCCTACCTGATAGATGGCAACAGATTGGCAGATATTGTCTACGTTGAGCAAGTAAAATCCGTAGTCTAGTAGCGTGTCAGAGTACTTGGGGTGCTTGGCTCCAAAATGCTCCCTGCACAAACACACTTCCATCACAAACTGAGGCCAGCTGAGTACAATTTTAGAAAGGCTTTTTCTGGAATGGGCCTTACCTGGCAAGGTACACGGCGTGCTTTATGAGCTGCTCTGCCTTCTTGAACTCCCGTTTCACCACACAGGCCTGGGCAGGGGAAGGGAAGCACGTGAGCAGCTGAGCACTCACAGCTCAGCCCCCAGACACTGCCACACTTACTCTTGGTTTTCATTTCAAAATATCCTTGTGGTTATTAAAGGACTTTTTGGTTATTTAGGAAAAGAAGCACAGCATTAATAAACTTCTCATTTTATCCTGCCTGGCTGAAGGGATTGTGCTGTACCTAGTCCAGATCAAAGAGGGATCAGAGCCCTTCCAGGGAAGTTTGCAGGTTAACACTGTCACAATGGTCACCTGTGCAGCTCTAACTCCATTTCAGAGACACAAACACAAAAAACTCCCCCACCCATTCTGAGACAAACAGAAACATCAACCCTTAGGGCCCCTGAGGAGAATTCTGGAGGGTAACAACCTCTCCTCAGTCATTCTTGGCACTAATTTAGCACCCAAAGCAACGGGGAGATTTCAGATTCACCTTTGATGCTTGTCGTAGCACATCCACCACTACTTTTACAGGCAGCCCAACTGTGATCTCCTTCATGGCTTCTATGCACCACTTATAGGCCTGTGGGACAGAGAGGCACCAACACAATGGAAGCTGGAACTTCACAACATTGGAACATTAAAATATTACCTGCCTCTGAAAAGCTGGTCATTTACTTTCCAAAATTTAAAATATGCAGCTTGAGTGCTTATGTGTAATGAATTGTCCAGTTATGTCTTCAAAGACTGACTTAAAAACCACTTTTAAGGTTAATAGTGAATATGCAAGTATTTTATATTAATCTAGGGTTTATATTACAATGACTTTTACAGACAGAACAGGGTATTTTATAATCTTCAAGCAATCCTCACAATTCCCATTGTGCAGGACAACACCCTGTCAGTGAACTTAGGGGTTAAAGGAAAAACAGTTTATGGAGTAGTTACACTTCACAGAGAGTTTAACAAACCAGGTTCTGCTATTCATTTTCAATTATTAAAATCAGCTCTTATAATATTTCATTTACAGGTGACCAACACATATATGCAAGGTAACACCTGTATGTTCATGTTGGTCCAAGTGCAGTGAAGAGCTCATAGCCTAACACAGAACAATCCATGGAAACAGGAGAGGATAAACGAATTATCACTCTGGCAGTGCCACACAGGTGCCAGAGAGGCAGAACCAGGACCAGTGAGGTGCACCCAGGAGGTGCCAGGGAGCCCCAGGGCCTCACCTCGTCGTAGTGGCTCTTGGCGAAGAGCAGCGCGCAGAGCTCGCCGTAGAGCGCCGCCTTGTTGGCCTGCTGCCCGTGCTTGGCCAGCTTGTCCATGTAGGACTGCGCCAGCTTGAAGGTCTCCTCTCCCAGGTGGTACTTGCAGTTCCCATTCCGGACGTGCAGCAACCTTGGGGGATGCAGAGAGAGCTGCTGAGGGAGCTGAGAAAGCTCTGCCTGCAGCAGCACCAGGGATCTCTCAGTGACACTCCCGGGGCTGGAGCTCTGCCAGCCCAGCACAGCTGCCCTGCCTGGGTCAGTCACACACAGCTGGGCACAGGGCAGGAATTTCTCCTACTGGAGATGCCACAGGATTTTACCTATTGATACAGCTTTGCATTGATCCGTTCTGGTGTGGTGCCTTTGTGTGTTATTTTCCATAAAATCCATTCTTCCCAATAGTGATGAGATTCCATTCCCAAAGCCCTGCCCTACACAGCCTGAAATCCCTTCCCCCTCCTTCCCAAAGGGTGGAACCCCAAGCAGCCACAGTAAGTACAACACAGCTCATTTTCATGCATCCCTGCACTGTCCCCCCATTGCCTGAGTAGCTCCAAGTGAGCATTTTTGTGCTTTGGGGCTTGGGGGAGATTTTCATGTAAGATTTAGCCACATTCATTCCACATGAGAACCAGCTCCACCAGGAGAGACCATTTCATTGATCACAACCACTCAAACATCCCCTGCCTTTCCCTCTGCTAGCCTGCTGCCTTCCCATCTGAAGGACTGACACCCAAACACAGCCAGTAACACCCAGCACTGGTGAAACCTCCTCCTGTTTCTCCAGAGAAGTAACAGTTCCAGCTTGTGGCACTTATTACAAATAAAACCAAAGAATTTGTGCAGAGAGCAGGCTGATGCTCACTGGCTTTAACGAGGTGCATTTGGAATGGGTGTGTGTTGATATTCCAAGCCCCAAGGGCAGAACTGGATTCCCAGCCAGGGCAGCTGCTCCTGCTCCATGGCAAGCACCTGCCAGTGAGCAGACACAGAATTCTGGTGAATTAACCTCCACTGTCCCTGCTGGAAATGTGCCATTAGACAGTGAGTAACAGAGACTGAACACACCAGCAAGGCCTGGGAAATCAGGGCAGCACAGCACAGGGAGAACTGCACAGAGGGAAGGGAAGCACAAAGTGAAGCTGCACTGCAAAGAGGCTCAAACTCTGACTACATGGGTTAGTGTACAGGAACAGCATTTTAGTCCTGATATCACACACTGGGATAAAACTGCCAATCAATTGTTAAAGGGGAAGGAGCAAACAGTGAAATTTTTGCTCAATTTCTTTTCTAAACCTGTTTCCACTGCTCCAGAGATTTAAGCTACTGCAGCCATTCCCCCAGTGATACAGCTCAGCTCATCCTAAGAGCAGCCTGTCCAACACTGCCCCTCCATTTCCCACCCAAATGCATCAACAAACCCCAACAGTAACAAGAAAGGAAATAAAGTTTCCATTTTCTTAAGCAGGGCCTGAAGGCGGGCACATGACAGATGTGGATCTGCTGCACAAAGAGAACATCAAAAGAAAAGCCCTTCAAAAGCTACACAAATTCCAGCTCTCCAGTGGGAACCAGCACCGTGGCTCAACAACAAGACAGCAAAAAGCAACACCCACATTTTTCCTTAAATAAAGCCTCAGAACCAAACACGATGTACAAGTGCATTGTGTGCCTGGTCACAGGAACATTCCAGCAACAAGAAACAGGAATTATAAAGAAATGAGAGAAGAATTAAGTAAACAGTTTTCCTAAAGAGAAAAAAACCATTTTGCCAACACCATTCAGTTGGGAGCTGCTCTGCAACATCAAAACCACGGAGCCCAAATCCCATGTAATGGAATAAGCCAGTGGGGATAGCACTGCAATTTAGATAAGCTCCTGGGAAAGATCATATCCAGTGTCTGGATGCTTCAGTGATAGTGTCTAGAAACAAAGAAATCTCCCCAAAACCCAAGCTAAACCTAAGCCAATCCTCTAGGATAAGCAGAGTTTATGTGATCCAGTTCTGAGTAACAAAAAATCCTTTATTAATCCAAAGGAATCTTAGGAGATAGAGCCAAGAGGAAGAGAAAAGGCCTCGGGACATTTATGCTAATGGCTCTGAACCTCCTTTGATGTCTGCAATAACAGCTTTTGGGGACTAACCTCCCCCAACAAACTCAGTCTCTCAGAGCCAACACAGCAGCTTAGCAAGTCTAAAACCACCAGAAGAAACAATCCAGGAATCAGCCAAATGTGCAACAATGAAGTAGGAGAACCACGTATTTGTGTTGTGCACTTGTACCTCTTTGTTTAACACAGAATAATGAGACAAGGCAAACCAAAAGGAGCACCACAGTCCCAGAAAAGCAGGGTACAAGCCCAGAGAAACCTCACACCTTCCCAGCTTCTCCACAGAATTTACCACTGCCAGGACAAGGAAACACCAAGCTGTGCTTAAATAACACAAAATACAACACATTTTTAAATTGTGTTCTATCAATACTACAATGTATTAATTCAACTCCCAGAGGTTTGACTTGCCAGAGAAAGTGTCATACTTTCAAAAGCTGGACTTGAATTTTGTTTCCTTACAACTCCCCCCAGCTGCAGTGTGAGAGCTCCTGCAGTGGGATCAGGTGGTTACAGCACCATTCACTCTCGAGCTGAAAGGCAGTAAACTGAGTCTGGTGACTGCTCTGCCACACAGAGCTGTTTGGGTTGTACAGATTTAGCCCTTCTCCAAGTGTTTGAGCTCTTTCAGGCCGATACAACTCCAAACCAGCCATGCTGAGGGTCTGGGAGATGCCAGAACATTTCCCAGTGCCCTGCTGCCCAGAGGGGTGATGTCCCAGCAGGGAACAATGGAAGTCTCTAACACCAGAGCCAACACCCCAGCTCAGGAGGGCTCATTCCAACACAGGCTGCTTTCTTCCTGCACAGAATGAAAATCTCCCTCCCACACTACTGTCCACAGAGATAGTTCCCTTTCTTCCCTCCCTTTCTTTCCCTTCTTTTCATTTCTATTTGGAGAAGGTGACAGTTATTTTTAAGCAACTTCTCCAGCTTGCCAAAGAGCCTGATGCAACGAGAAAACTTTTTTTAGATTAATTAGAAGGCAAAGGACCAAGCAGTAACTGTGGCTCTATGTCCATCACTCCCCAGTTCTAGGAAGCTGGATTCGTGTGCCCAGGCTCCTGGCATCATTTCTGGAATGCCAGCCAGCAGAACCAGGCAGAGCAGTGTTGCCATGGCCCTGGGGCTGGCACAGGACATCAGCAGCTCTTGGCAAAGCCTCTTTACTCTTCGTGTTTGCCCAACCATAAACAAGATGCAGGGCTTTTTTTGGAGCAGCTTTCCAAACAAGTTTTGCTCTAGATTCAGATAAATACAGCACATGCTTTGTTCTTTGTTAAAGCAGCTAAAAAAATAAAAATCCTACTTTAACTCTGCCCAGCAGCCTCCAGGTGCCCATGGGCACATCTGGAGTGGGCAAAAACAGCCTGGTCATGGTGAGAGCAACAAAACCCAGCCAGCTCCTGCCTGCAGCTCATCACACCTCAATACACAGGGGAAGAGCAACAGAGGCCTCTGTCAATGAAATGTGAACCCCTGCAGGCCCTGAGGAACAAGGCAGCTTCAAAACTCTAACAGCAAAAAAATCCCCCAACTTTTCCAAACGTTTTCAGCTGGGGCCAGAGGTGCCCACAGGAATTGGACACCCAGATCTTCAGCCAGGCCCAGAGCTAAGCACTCAGCATGAAGCAAGAAAACTTGCTGGATCTGGAATCAGGAAAGGGAAGTTTTGCCTTTTTCTCTGCTCAATTGTATCTATGTTGTTTGGATTTGGCAAATTCTCTTTGTAGTAAATAGAACTTCAGCAAAGTCCAACACAGAACATTCCCTCACGTGCAAAAATCCTTGGGAAACGAGAACTGCTGGACCACTCTTACTATCCAGCAGTGTTACCCAGGAGAGATTGCACAGGATAGCAAAACATTGGGGTTTTTAATCCATTGTACTGTGCTGCCAACTTCAAAGCTGAAAATCCAGGGATTAGTGTAAAACAAGCACCTCCTGATCTTCAGCTCTGCCAGGAAAGTGTTCTGGTGCAGCAGAACACTAAAGGAGCATCTGGAGCTGGAGGGCTCCAAGGTTTCCTGGGAATTCAAGGTGAGCTCACCTCACACAACACTCCACAGCACGGAACCAGTGCAGGATTTCATCGTGGAGGGTGCACAGCTGAAGGCAGGAAAGGAAAACCTTCTCAGCATCACTGTACCAGCCTGCATCTGACAGGAAACCCCCTGCAGAAATCAGCAACAAACAGCAATTTGAAGAGCAAGACAGGTTTTCAAGAGAAAAGGGTTTGCTCAGGTCTTACAAGATGATCACTTATTTCACGGACCCGCTTCTACAGACAGAAATCCTGTCAAGGTCAAACCCTCCTGACCTGGAAAGGATGAAATGTAAGAGGAGAATTCTCCTACAGCTGAAGGAAATAATACTTTGGTTTAGGATTTTTTTTGGTATTACAGAGTTTTCCTACAGATTTCTGTCAAAAAACCCCAAAACTTACCTACACTAAAATCATACAAATTCTTCATCACATCTTAAAAACAATTTTAAACCTAAACTGAACTAAAAAGTCTATACATTCTTAGATATTAAAAAAGAAATATATTGGATTAAGACACCAAGTAGCTTTCTAAAAATTCCAAAACACACAGCTCTTTAAAAAGCCTATCTTTAACAGGAAAAATTAATGTTACATTAACTGAAACTTGCAAGAGAGAAAGCAAAGAGCCCATGAGCAGCAGTTACCTAAAACAAAGCCAATCTGGATTGCTTTTTCTTTCACAGCAGCATCTGACTCTGCAATGTAGGAGCACCGTCTGCTGAAGGAATAGGCCAGGACAGAAGCAACCTTGACTCCATGGTCCATCAGAGCCTGGAAACAGTGATGGAGCAGATGTCTGCAACAAAGAGAAGCAGAGTTTGGTTCCACACGAAGGTCTGAAAGCAGTCAATTGGCTCTCATTAATTCCAAGGACAGAAATCAAGCCCAAGCCCCCTCAAACCCAAAGCAGATGAGTGCAAGCCCTCCCGTGAGGCTGCAGCCGCTGGAGCCCAGGCGTTGGGTGATCCACACCAGTTCTGCACAGGGACACCCTCTGGGGGAGCCAAACACGAGCTGCCCTCACAGGACCAAAACTGGAGAGTTCCCAGCTCAGAGGCACCAGGGAGGAGGCCCCAAAGCCCGTCCCTCCCCCAGCACTCCCGACAAACCAGCAGCGATGGCTCCATTAACATCACACAGCCATGGGCGGGACCAGGGCCTGAGGCCTCAAAGCTCATCCCGGTTACACCGACCCTGATCTAAAACAGTCCAGTTCTGTAACTCCACAAATTGGAATATTTAATGACAGGAAAACTCTTCAAACTGGGGCAATCCTATCAGCTTCCCTCAGGATTTGCTAAATCAGCAGGAAATGGGCGCTGTGACTGCTGCTCCCAGGACTCTGGGCACGACCCCTGGTGTTGAGCAGCTGGGGGGGTTTGCATCGTTTGCTTTTTCTTGTTTGTGCCTTTTTTAACATCTCTTCCTAGATGGAGAGACTGAGAGCTAAAATAAGAATTATTGAGCCATTAAGATACTCACCTTTTATCTAAAGCTCGTAGCACCTTTGCAAAAACTTCTAGTTCACAAAATTCACTACCCAGCTGGCACAAGCGGCCCTGTTGGTAAAGCTGAAAAAAAAACAGGGAAATTTATCTTTATATATAAGATTGAGGCCTTCTGGGAAACTCAGCTTACTAGCAGAGATAACTAAAGATGAAATCTAGACTTTAAAGCACTGAAATTCAGCAGGCTAAAAAGTAAGTTCCTATATCAGAAGATTTCACCTCAGGAGCACAATGAGGTGGTCCATAGATTGTTTCAAGTTTTGGTTTTTTTTTTTTTAATCTATGGATGTATATCCAGGTGTTTGTGCCCTGCAACACCAAAAACACTTCCAAATGTGAGCTACAAATCCAAGACAAATACAATTGACAGTCTTGCTCCCAAATGCTTTCAGAACACGTTGAAATGACACACAAGCCAGGATGCAGCAATGCAAATATGTCAGATAAAAATAAACCCAAACCCACAAGTTCTGCAGGGGGCCACTGAGCAATGGCAGCACTACAGACAGGCACCAGCCCCTGCCCATTGACACCTGAGCTGCCCCAGGTGACTCCCCCACCAGTAAATGGGAAAACTGGAGCCTGTTCATGCATTTGTTAAAAGCACTGGCTTGTTTAATGCCCACGGTGATTTGTGCCTGCAGATAAGCAAATTTATCAGCTGAGTTGCTCACAACAAACCACAGACTGTTGTCCATGCAGTGCATGGTTAAGTTCTGCCCCATCAGGCTATAAATGCCATGGATTTACACAGGTACAAAGGGACTGTGCAAATAAATGTCAGAGCCATCCATTGTGAGCTATTCATTCCCATTATCTCCAAGGCCCTGACCCACAGATGAGCACAGGAGGGTACATGACCAAAGGAAGCAGCACTCCACACCTGCCACAGGCACCAGCAGTGCTTTAATGAAAACATTCATATTCCTCCCAGTTCTAATAATGCCTTCAAATGCTTCCAGTGATAAGCATCTGCTGCCTGCTTCACCTTTTTCTCCACAAACACTGGGAGCTGATGAATTAATATTCCAAACACAGCACGTGAGAACATCTCCACCCAGAAATTTAGTTCTAGTCAACTCTTATAAAAGCACACAAGACAGGCTCTAGAGCACAGCAAATTTGTTATTTTAACAACACAACCTACAAAAAAAACTTCAAAAATACTTTGACCTAATAATGTCAATTGCCAGAAATGAATGTTTTCCTCTTCGTTATCTATTTTGCTGAGGGAACATAAAAAAAAAAAAGGAAGTCTTTTAAAAACCAGAGCAAGTTTGCATGCAAAGTTACTGCTCAGATAAAGCAGCATGTCCCTGCACTTCAAAGGGATCAGAGCTCCTGCTGGAGCTGGATTCTCTCTGGCACTGAAGGAACAGCCAGGCTGCTGTATTTAAAAGCTACAGCCATGGTTAAATGTTCTCATTCCTTCAGCACAGCTGTCTCATAGCAAATGCTCTATAAAATCTAAATTGTACTTTCTGCAGTAAAAAGCCCCAAAAAGCAGCTGTTTAAATTGCCTGGTATTCTATGCTCACAGTGAAGGTGGGCATGCCATCAATAATTGATGAGATCGTTTCTGGAGGAAGCTCAGACACATCCCCAAAGCACTGGAGCAGGATTTAAGGCAGCCAAAGCCACTATCAGGTTTCACAGCACTGAGTACAGTATCATTGCTCCCTCCTATCACCTTGCAGCACCAACCTAAAATCCCAGAGATTCCTGGTTTATCAAAAATTAACCACACTAAGACTTTGAAAAATTCATATATTTGTGAGGTTACATAAACGCTTCTTGTAAGGAGAGAATCCCTCCTACAAGAGATTCTGAGACTGCCAAGGAGTGAAGGGCCTGGTGGGGTGGGAGGGAGGGGGAAGGTCCCACAGGACCCCCAGTTTTGGAACATCAATAATTTTGGGCACACGTCAAGTTTGGCTCGGGCCCCAAAGTCCAAGCTGCAATTTCTCACTGCTCTAACTTGAAATACAACATCTCTGGGACTTTCACTACCCCTGTAACCCCTTCCCTCGACATACTGGCAAACTTTTTGAGGAATTAACTCAGCTGGAAGCCTCTTGGAACTGTTGTGGCTGTTACAGCAATATTTTCAAAGGAAATTTGACATGGAAATAGTGAGTATACGTCAAACTGTGAAGTAATTCCAGGAGATCCAGTAACACTCATTGAGAAGCAGTTGGGAGGACTGAAGAAATGATTCTCCTGTTAAAGCTCCAGAGAGACAGAATTCCTGACCACAGCCTTGCTACATAACATGAAAACAAAACAAAACAGTGATTCAACAAAAACATGCCCTGACATGAACACAGAGCTTTGGACTTCTAAAGAACTATTCTGTTCTGAGAGAGAAATGTCTTTTAGACACCAGCTTCACCTATTTGGAACCAGGGATTTATTTAACTATGGAAAAATGACTCAAAGCCTGCAAGGTGACTCCCAGCTCCATCAGCTCACACATGAGTTCTGGCACTGAGAAGAGGTATAAATTTAATATACAGGTGGATTATTACAGTGCCCAATCCAGCTGTTGTGTACAGCTGTGAGAAACTCACCACAACCCTCCAAAGGAGCCCAGGCTGAATGTTGAATTGCATGTCCAGGTGGGTGTGTGACAAAAGCTGCACATTGTGGTGTCCCAAATTGAACATATTATTGACATTAACTTGTAACTTTATTATTACATCATCTTTCTAATAAAGTTTTGTCTTTCTCCCTCTGGGTAGAGTAAGCTAAAACAAACAAACAGACAAACTTTCCCTAAACATAATAGAAATATTTTTAAAAGTAATTTTTTAAAGCAGATGGGGGTTAATTCCAGCCAGCTGTACAAGGATCCTCTAGAAAAGGAACTGAAGACGCAACATGAAAAATATGCTCCTGATGCTCCAGTTTGGAAGAGGATTGATAAACATGGACATTTCAGTAAGAATTACAGAGGAAATCCAAGAAGCTCCCCAGGATGTTTTGTAATGCCCAATAATGTCCTGGAGTATCAGGCCAGACTGGGAAGGACAGTGTGCTTAGCAGACAGCAGGATTTGGGAAAAGCGTTGGGCTGAAACCACCATCCTCCTTCCCCACTCAACAAGGAAGGAAAAGGTTTTCCTCAGTCAACAGTTCACTGAATCAAGCTGTTGACAGAGACTCATTACCAAACAAAATCAGTTCAAAATTTAGGTACATTCCATGCTTTTGAACCAATTTCAAAATCATCTACAAACCCTCTGGACAAGCACTGCTTCTACTGCTGGATATTGTTCAAGGCAAAAAAAAATATTCCAGCTCTCCTTGGAAAGCACAATACCAGCAACCAGGCTGATCTGTACAAACCTCACTCAAATAAATAACCAAGAAAAAACCAATGTCACTGAAGTAGCATGAACTCAGAGACAGTTTGTAGAGCTCAATGCTTGCACACCCCAAACATTGCCACTGCTCTGCTCTCTGGGCCTGAGCAGCAGAGTTTGTGTTCCACAAGGGAGACAGAGTCTCAGCCTCACACACGTGTGATTCTCCTCAGGAACTGGGAAAACCCAGCCTGCCTGGAGCTCAATCAGCCCAGAGGAAATGAAGTGCAAATAGGAATTACTGTTCAGCAGGAGCTCAACACCTCTGGTCATGATGTGACCTCATTATCTCAATTATGATGAGTTCTGGTGTCTCAGACTCAACAAGGTTACTGGAAAGGCAAGGAAGATACCAGGATGAGGAAAGGGGCCCCATATTTAGAGGTTAAAATAAAAAGCAGTCTGAGTAGTACAAGTCAGAATGCAAGAAGTTTCAAACCAGTAAAGACATAACAAGGAAACACAGTTCAGTTCACATCTAAATTTAGACTGCAGAAATAAGGCATGTGTTAATAATAATAACTGGCAAAAACTCATGAGGTAATGATTCTCCTTCCGTGTGAGGCTTTAACTGAAGAGGTGCTAGAAGGATCTGATGGAAGCCCTGCTGCACACTCTGCTCCTGCCAGGTGACACAGAGGCTGCACACGTGTGTGAAACCATCACTGCTTCCCACACACACATTGAATTCCTAACCCCAACCCCACAGCAGCGCCAGGGGAGCTCAGGCTCTGGGAGTCACCCTGGGCTCGCAGCAGAAGCCCCTCGGAGAGCTCTGGGATGCTCTGCCTCCCTCACACTGTGTTGTGACCTTGGCTGTACTTCCCCAGGCAGGGAAGCTCAGAACTGAAGCAGCAGCACAGCCACTCTTCGTTTCAGGGGGAGTTCACCTTCTCCCTCTCATCAAACCCCTGGAGACCAAAGCTTGCTGTACCCTAATGGACAGAAATGGTGCTTGCAATGATTCTCCATCAGTAACTCAACCTCTGCTGCAATGCAGAGAACCAACGTTCTGCTGCTTCTTGTCAACAGTCAGCAAATTCCTGCTTGTTCATTTTCTTTGGTTCAAAGAATACCTAAACGTGACAGAAACCAAATTAATGTCATCTCCAACTGCTCCTGTGGTTAATGATCTCACCAGAAAATGTTCCAAGAACAAATTATTTTCAAGAAAAATCAATTGGAAGAAAAAAGAAACAATCCAGAAAAGCCATTCCAAAAGGAAAATGAGCATGGGATCAAACTCCTTGTTAACCAATCCAAGTCCAAGATGAGGCTGGCACTGGGCAACTGCAACAAATACCTGGGACAGAAACACTAAAGCAGCAAAGCACCTTGAGAACCAAAGTCACAAGATAATTATGCAAAACAAGAGTATAAAGCAGAAGCACAAGGGGAAAAAATGAAATCTGTACAAGACGCTGACCAGAGAGCTCAAAAACTGACTTCTGCCAACTTTGATTCTTTATAGGAACACCCTTCCTCAAAACATTATCCTCACCCCAACAAACTACGGAATGTAAGAAGTTGATTTTTCAGAGATTTTGGTGTGGGTTTTTTTGGTTGGTTGGGTTCTTTTGTTTTGGGTTTGTTGGGGTTTTTTTGGACTTGCAGTTTATTCCAGCTGTCACTACTTTTTAACACACAGCTTTGGCATTTTGTTCATATGCTGAGTCTGAGTTATGTGAGATCCAGCATATTTCTTTCTTTGGCTTCTAAAACCTACACTACCTCTCTCTCATCCCCCCCCCTCCAAAAAAAATTAAGCAAGAGAATCTAACTAGTTTAACTAGGAAAAACCCAACCAGGATACACACAAACCTGGCAAACAACCAAAGGAAACAAAGTGTGATATGTGTGCACAGTTTTATTTTTTCCCTCCCAGAGGCAGGTGTTACTTGTAACAATACTGGTTATTAAGCTCCTCAAAATACAGCTGCCATTAATAAAAGTTTTAAATATTTTGTAGCTCAAACACAGGCTTGGAAATTTCCAGGATATCCTCACGAGCATCCTGTTCTGCCTCTTAATTTTCTAATGGTTGCAAGGAAAGTCAAACAGTGCTTGAAAAAAGAGATATGCAGTGATACCCTGCTGAAGCAGAGCAGGTTTGTTGTTTTACCACAGTCATGATTATTTGATAGTGCCTTGTTTTGAGCTTTAGTCACTGTTTGAGAATGCTCCAGAAAGATAAATATGCTCAGTATGAGGAACCTGCCTGTTCCTGTCCCTTGCAGCAGAACCCACTCCTCACCAAAGCCACAGGAACATCCTGCAGCTGCCCCAGAGCCACTCCCCACTCAGGTTTGTGAGGCACGTCCCAGGAGTGAGCAATCCTAGAAGATGGAGAGGGAAAATGAATGAGATTTGTTAAGGAGTGGGAAATAAAGGCGCCAAGTTATGACAAGAGAGCCAAACCCTGGACTAGAGGGTGCCCTGGGGAACAGCACCAAGACACTGCTGGCATTTTTTTCTCTTTTAAATAGCAGCACACTGACTGTCTCTGCTGGGGGATCTCACCTCCAGCTTCTGAATCAACCTGGACATGCTGGCAAACCTGGGCAAGCCTGGCAAATGTTTAGCACTAATACCAATGAACACAATGAAAACATTTTTATAGAGCTACAGACAATTAAGATCCACAGATCAAAATAAAATCTGACTGGCACCACCTTTTATTTTTTTGCAAAAATTAGTTTCTCAAGTACCACAAACCATGACTAATATCCAGATAAAAAACTATTACTTGCAAGTTATATGAAAGATTGGAAACTTTTTTTATTCCTTTTACTCATCACAGAATGAAAGTAATACAGGATGCTAACAAGCAATTGACAGCCTGTAACACAGCAGAAAACACCATGTAGTCAAACAAATATTTAGAAGTCTTTTAGTCTGTCTGGCTTCAAAGACTGTTCACAGCTTTGGAAAGTCTGCTTTAAAGAACTCAGTGATCAGGACATATGGGATATGGCTCACCATGATGAACTGGGATTTAACATCCACCTGATATTAAAATAACTACCCAGAGCCAAACCAGCAAACCAAGCAGCACACACACTGTGAGAGGGAGGGATGCTGTCCCCAGCCTAACCTCCTTCAGCCACCCCCAAGGACACTCCTGATGCTGTTGTGTCCAAACAGAGACCCAAGAAGCAGCCACCAAGTGTTCTGGAGGTGCCCAGAGGCTCACAGGAGGCTTTGGGAGGGAAGGGGCACTGGAGCAGTCCCAGCCTGCCAAGGGCAGGGATGCCATTCTGCAGAGCAGGGCACTGCAGCCCCATCCCAGCTGGTGTCCCTCACAGCAAAGGTGACACTGAGCACGTGGAGGCCCAGCCCACTCTCACAGCCACAGAACATCGCTGCAGGCATGGCCCAGTTGGGTTCATTCTGTGAGAGGACACCCCACAGATGAGGGCTGGTAAGAGGAATATCAGTGCACCTTACACAGGCCAAAAACTCCTGTTGGGAAGTACAGAAATTACAGGAAAAGCAAGGGGGAAAAGCTTCAATTGTCAGAGAACAGGTTTAGATTAGAAAAAGATGTCTGAGGTGGGTGAGGCCCTGGCACAGGTTCCCCAGAGCAGCTGGGGCTGCCCCTGAATCCCTGGCAGTGTCCCAGGCCAGGCTGGGCAGGGCTGGGAGCACCTGGGACAGTGCAAGGTGTCCCTGCCCATGGCAGGAGTGGAATGAGATGGGCAGAAAGGTCCCTTCCAACCCAAACCAGTCTGTGATTCCAGGCAATTACTGCCATTAACAGCAGCTGTACTGTTCCCTACAACACAAACACTGATTTGGGGACAGGCATTTATCACCTTTATCATCACCTGCTCAGGAAGATGACAAACCCAGGTACCCCAGCAGAAGAACCACACTAGAGTCTCCTCAGAAATCAGATGTGCTGCTGGATCCTCGTCAGCATGGAACAACTTCACATGAACCTGATTCAAAGCAACCACTGAAGAGTGCTAACAAAAGCATAAAAAGTCAGTGATCTATTAAGCTCACCTAGAGATAAGTTTTTAAACAGCTGGGAATAATGTATCCTTGCACATTTCTATCATCAGAAGGGGGTTTTGTTTCATACTTTCAAAAACCACAGAGCACCATCCTCTCACCCAAATGAGCATGAGAACAGGCAATGCTAAAGAAGTTTATTTGTCATTAACAGCTGAAAGTCACCCCCCAAATATTCTTCCCACATTGTTATTTTCATATCTCCAGCCTTTGGCTGATGTGTCAATCACATCACTATCTGTGAGCATGCTCATATGTCATAAAAATGGGTTTCCATCCTTCTTAGCACCTAAGGCAGACATGAAATAACCAGGACACAGAAAATGCACATGTCTGTTTCAATGCTTGAAAAGCAATTTCCCTGTCTGCAGTAAATACTACTACTCTCCATGTATATGATGGGTCATTACCCCTGGTTCATAAAGATTAGACTAAAGATTTACTTCATTTAAAAACTCCTAAATTTTAAGAAATTTGCTGGCAGAGGAAAGGAAAGTTATTCCTCATCATAGGTTTTTGGGGGTTTTTACAGACACTGTTTCTCCCCTGCTGAATGCTCATTTCCAGCTGTTCCTGCACATGAATGAGATGCCTGTTTAGTGGACAATAAGAAATTAATGGAGCATCTCAGGGCACCTTTTACACCAAATCCGTATATTCCAGGGGCAGCTGAACGAGGAACAGCCCTTTCACCAAGGAATAATTTAATGCTAATAAAACTACAGCATTAAACAACTGCCAGTTCTTTCCATCTGGTTCCTACCAGCTCATTTATACTCGACCACAGCAAACTGCTCCCTCAACCACTGACATCACCGTGTCCAATTCATTATTACAAGAAAAACGGAGAAAAGGAATAAACATATTCCAGCACAGCCAGCTTGGCTTCATCCTGCCCGCACCGCTCCCCAATGGCGAGAGGCACCTTCCCCACACGGCCCCCCCGGCCGGGCCCCGTCTCCGCGTCCCCGTCGGGGACTCCCATCCCCTCACCGCGGCCTCGGGGCGGCTCCCGGGGGCCGCCACAAGGCCCCAGCACGGCCGGAGCCCGGAGCCGCCGCTCGGGCGGCCCCACAAGCCCTGAGCCCCCAGCCCGTCCTTCGGGCCGTGCCCGGCACCGGCGGGACCCCTCAGCCCCGCGCCCCCGGCCAGGCCAGGCCCGGGCCGCCCCCCCGGGCCGCTTCTCCTTCCACGTCCCGCAGGCCCGGCCGGGCCCGGCCCCACTCGGCCGCCGC
This sequence comes from Passerina amoena, assembly GCA_013401095.1. Taxonomy (NCBI): domain Eukaryota; kingdom Metazoa; phylum Chordata; class Aves; order Passeriformes; family Cardinalidae; genus Passerina; species Passerina amoena. The sequence continues at coordinate 170,244 of WBNP01001689.1, forward strand.
CGTACCTTATAGTACACGTCGAACTGGATGTTCTCGGGCAGCGAGCGGATGTCGCGGCGCCGTGCCCGCCCATAGCTGTCCACGACGGCCGAGATGGCCGTGTTGTAGAGCGTCTCGGGCACCCACTCCAGCTCCACCGCCGCCATCTTGGCTGTGCGGAGCCGCCTTCCCCCCTCCCTCCCTCCGCCCCGCCGCCTCCCGCCCGCTCCGCCTCACGGGGCTCCCGCCGCCTGCCCGCTCCGCCTCGCGCCCCGCGGCTCTCACAGCCCTGCCCGCTCCGCCTCACGGGGCTCCCGTAGCCCTGCCCGCCTCACGGCTCTGCCCGCTCCGCCTCACGGGGCTCCCGTAGCCCTGCCCGCCTCAAGGGGCTCCCGCAGCCTGCTCCGCCTCACGCCCAGCGGCTCCCATAGCCCTACCCGCCTCACAGCTCTGCCCACTCCGCCTCACAGGGCTCCCGTAGCCCTGCCCGCCTCACAGCTCTGCCCACTCCGCCTCACAGGGCTCCCGCAGCTCCCATAGCCCTTCCCGCTCCGCCTCACGGGGCTCCCGCAGTCTTGCCCACTCCGCCTCACGCCCAGAGGTTCCCGCAGCCCTGCCCGCTCCACCTCATGGGGCTCCTGCAGCTCCCACAGCTCTGCTCTCTCCGCCCCTGCCCGCTCTACCTCATGCCCTGCGGCTCTCACTCCCCAGCCCGCCCGCTCTCCATCTCACCCCAGAGCTCTCAGCTCCCTGCCTGCTGCCCCTCACACCCCGCATCATGAGGGAGGCAAAAGAGAGCAGACTTGGGGGAAGCAGGGCAGTGCTGTGGGGTGGGGTTTTATGGACGGTCTGGAGCAGCTCCCTGATGAGGACAAGCTGCGGCAGCTGGGCCTGGTTAGTCTGGAAAAGACACAGAGGGCATCTCGTTAAGGCGTAATGAAACTCTCAGAGCTGTCAGAGGATGGTGCCGGACCCTCTCTGGTGCTGCCCAGCGCCAGGACGAGGAGCAGTGGCCGTGAGCTAAAACACAAATTCCACCCCAACGCGAGGAATAACTTTGCATGAGGGAGGTAAAACCCAGGGAGGGAGCGGAATCTCCCTCTCTGGAGGCATCTCAAACCCACCTGGACACATTCCTTCTAAACCTTTGGGTTCTGTGAATCCCTGCAGGCAGCCATGGAGAGTGAGGTAGGATTGACCCCCACAGTCCACACCAGCCCGAGGGGCTTTATCTTGTGGGGCTGAGCAGCAAAGATCAAATATCAGCCTCACACCCTGAGCCCCACCCAGCCCAAACTTCTCACAGAGCGTAAAGATCATTTCCAGCTCACCTGTGCTAACACCCAGCTAATATTGGGCTTTCCATGACCTGCAGGTGTGTTGGCAGCTCATGTGAGCACTGTTTGGGCACCTGGAGTTTGCTGTTACAGGACATAAATACTCATAATCATGAAAGAAACTTCGTTATTATAATATTTCATATAATATATGAAATTTCTGTTGCTGGTGTTTTCTTAGCTGACATAGGATTGCTACTGTTCTTTTTGATTTTAAAAAAATTATAGGAGGCAGAGCTCCTGCTGTTTCGCTTTGGGCATGTTATTTTTAAAACCCAAGTTGTTGCTATTCCTCCCGTTTTTGTGAGAGGACATTATTCTTTGTATTTACTTGCACAAAGAAGTGTTATGGGGTGGGAAGAAAGGAATGTGAGATAAACAGACCATGGAAGATTTTTTTGTCCTTTTTTTTTTTTTTTTTCCTTTTAGTGGCTTCAGGTTTTTCTTTTCTGAATTGATGAGGATTTATTTCACCTGAGGGAATACAGCTGAGGGCATCCTGTTGGCAATTAGCTCCCCACCCCGGGGGTTGAGGCTATTTAGCTCAGTTCTTTTTAAGAGGCCTGGTTTGGGAAGGTTGGAGGTCTGTTCAAAGCAGGAAAGAGCTGTTGGTTTTGTTGGTTTTTAAAATTTATTTTATTTTTAATTTTTTTTAACGTGTGAAGGAAATAGCATTGATAGTGTATCTAAAATGATTTTTTTTTTAGCTTATAATGTTCTTTATTTTACTTTAAAATAAAGTACGTAGTAACTTTTCTTTAAAAAAAGCAGTGAAGGTAAATATACTTCTCAAGCACTGTAGTAAATGGACTTTATTTTCTTGATAAATTATTGTGTTTTGAAAAATGAGCTAGGCTGCACCTTCTACTGCCTGGCAATTTTCTGTAGACAAATCTAGAGTGTGGCCATTCAGAAAAAGAAATAAATGTATCTAGGAAGGAAGAATGTTATATAAAGCCTCTCTGGGGCGTGTTATATGTTCAGTCTGTAACTTATTTTGGTGGAGCTTGAAAAATAATCTTCATGGCAAAAGCAATTTGATCTCTACATAGGGAAAGCATTTAAATATACAAACACTTGTTTTTTATGAATACTGTATGGTTTGATTTACTTGTATATTGAACAATTTGGTGCTCTTGTATCATAAATAGTTTTTTGTTGTTAAAGGTGTAACAGAGTTGGTGGAGTCCTCAGTCACTGTGTTGAGATAGTAGGTAAGCATCAAAATAACTTATTTAGCAGAAAAACTGACTTACAGCAGACTGTTTTATTGAATAATTGGTTCCTCCTTAGTTTTAATGTTTGTTTAATTGTTTAATTCCTCTTTTTCCCCCTTAAAAAGCTCCATATTGGGAGCTTAGTAACAAAACAATTCCATTCAATAATGTGCTTTTCACATCCGTAAATTATTTTAATGCAATCACTCATTAATCATTGCAGATGTTGGAAAATCCTTCCAGTGCTTGCTGGCAGAACTTCTGATGGATATTCTTATCTTTGTTGGTATCTTTCTCTTTCCTTTTGTCTTTTATTTTTTTATATGGAGAAATAGTTACAGGACTTTTCTGCACGCTGCCAATGCCTGAGAGCAGAGAGGGGATGGATGTTGTTTGGGGAGAAGCCTTCAGAGGGTCTGGCTGCTGCAATCGGAGCTGTTTGAAGATGCAGCTGGGTGCCTGAGCCCCTCACATGCACAGGATCTGGAGTGTGGGACATCTGGGTGTCACTGCAGGGGAAGGGGATGCAGGCAAGGATCACAAGGGGTAAATGTAGAAAGAAAATCTAATGGTGGTTATTGTAAAAAAGAAAAACCAAATCTGCCCTCAGAGATCAAACAGCCTCTGGGGCTGTCAGAGCTCCCTGTGTGGAAGGAGCTCGTATGGAAGAGATTTTACATCTGCAGACGTGGCTGTGGGATTTCAGGAGAGTGGGAGTGGAGCCTGGTGATGTTCTGCCCCCCCAAAAGCTCAAAACTCTTAAAAATCCCAACCAGATTGGTATTGAGTTACTATTTCTGGACACCAGTGAGTTGCTGAAGCTCCCCTCTGCTGGAGGAGGCTGTTCCCATGAAAGGCTGAGAGTTGGGATTGCTCAGGAAAAGAGAAGCTCTAGGGTGACCCAGCTTCAGCTTCCAGCACCTGGAGGTGCCTGCAAGGGAGAGTGACTCTTTCCATAGGGCACAGGGAATGGCTTCACACTGATAGGGTGGATTTAGGTTAGATTTTAGGAAGAAATTCTTCTCTGGGAGGGTGACACAGGGTGACACAGGCTGTCCTGAGCAGCTGTGGCTGCCCCCAGATCCCTGGAAGTGCCCAAGGCCAGGTTGGAAGGGGCTGGAGCAGCCTGGGACAGTGGAAGGTGTCCCTGCCCATGGTAGGGGTGAGAATGAGATGAGCTTTAAGGTCCCTTCCAACCCAAACCATTCCATGATTTCTTCCCAGATGTGGGTGGATCACTAACAAGTCAATTTGGTCTAAAAATTGCTGCAGAAAGTAGCAGTGCTGTCTTTATCTCACAAATTTTGACTGTGTAACTGAGCTTCAACCTGAAAATAGGGGGCTTTTTGGTGTTGTTTTTTTTTTTTCCCTGTTGTACTCATAGATTTCTATTTCAGCTGAATTAGGAGCTGTATATTCATTAAAGCCCATGCAGGAAACAACAGAATTGTCTCTCCTTCTGCTGCTTTTTTGTCCCTGCTGTGACCTCAGGTCAGGTTAAGTCACCTGCAGCTTCACCTGCCTCATTTGGGGAGTGCTCCCATCAGGAGCGTTTCTGGTGGGGGGGTTTGGGAGGTGATTTCCAGGGAAGTGGTGATTTGTGTCTGCAGCCCTCTCACTGACCCAGTGAGGAGCTGAGAGGGGAGCCCTGCAGGTGCTCTGCCTTTCATGCCTGTCTCCAATGATTTAGTAAATAAATAAGGACTATATGTTTTTCTTTTCCAGGAATATGGTTCTAGAAAGCCTGGATGAAAACTATGGAATCTATTTAATGTGCTGCCAGTGAAAAAATGTTGTTTGCATACTTTCCTCAAAGGTAAGATACTTGTCAGAGAGCAAAAAGCTGTTTGTAAAATTCATGTGCTAACAAAGAGGGAGCTCAGTATGGATGGAGTTGAAAATTTGAGCTAACTCATCAATAGGAAATTAAGATTTGGATCATTATCTGGTATGGTTTAGGATTTTCAGATTGGACCAGCAGTTCTTGTTTTGTCAATGGGTTAAATATGAGCTTGTTTATGTGGACAGCTTTATTTTTTAAATTACTATAGCTGGGCATAGTTAGTGGAAAAAGAGGTTCCAAGAAAACAATAAAAACCTGCTGAATTTCCTTACTATATGCTTATTTTGAAGTGGGAAGGAAGTGAACTGACATGGATAACATATGAACCTACTATATCTCCTTGATGTGGATATTAAAGGAACCTTGAAAATAGTTTATGGGGAAGTTGTTGGAGGCTTCTAATTTTAAATTCTTAACAGGAAATCATTAAACTGTAGAGGAGCCAACATAACAGACTGTTGCTCTAAAACAAGAGCTAAATGCAGAGCATCCACATGAACTTGTCAGATCTTTTTAAATTTTTTTTTCCTTTCATGTTTACTGCAACACAGATAAATACATTTTCATTTCTGTTTTTCATATACATCAGTTGAGGGTCCCATTCTGAATGAGATGTGAAACCAGTGCTGTTACTGTCAGACCTCAAGGCAAATGGAGAAACTCACATTTTCCATTAGATCCAGGGGTGTTAACTCCTTGTGGGGTCAGGTCCCACCTTCCTTCACTGACTGGGAAAAACCTTTAAAAATGTGGCTGTTGTTCACTTTTAGTTTCCTCTTGTACATGAGATTTTCATGCTTTATCTGAGCCCCTTGCTGAGATGATTGGCACATTTCACATGGGCTGTGCAAGAGGTGTAACAGCCTTTGGGCACTGTCAGCTGGGCTGATGGGCCTTAATTAGGGGCTTAATTAGGGGCTGGGGGAAGGAGGAACATTCCGAGGTGTCTGTGAGCAGTAAGATGTGAAGGTGAGTCCCCAAGTGCAGAGATGATTTTCAGGTGCAAAAGGCTTTAGGAATGTGGGTTTGCCAAAGCATGGTGGGCACTGCTGCTTTCTGCTGGCCTGTAATTAATAACTCTGTACCTAAATGAGGAGATTTTCTGTGGCTGCCATTAAGCTGATGTGAATTTTCATGTGTTGATAATTACATATATTTCACCTGAGAGACAAAATGAGTCGTGGCTTTTGCAAAATAGAACTTGGAGTTTCTTTAAAGCTGGCAGGGAAGAGAGGGCAGGATGCTGCTCACCCAACAGCACACTGTGATGGGGAATTAGGAAGAATTTAAATGAATCTGTCTTGTTTATTTTGATTGTCTGATACAGCTGAGGAGATAGAATTCTGCTGTAAAAAAAAATGTAACTAATTTACTTTAAGCCTATTTGAGATTTTTTTTAAGCCATAGTTAGAAGAAAAATTGAACTGTTCATCACAAAAGGAATCATTGCCTTTAATTTTGAGAAATTATTTCAGTTGAGCCAGAGCATTCTGAGGTGGATTTGTTTCAGCAACTGTTAAAAAAAAAACGAGAATCAGCTATCATTAAAGTCAAATAAATATCTGATTGTGTTTGGGTTAGAAACATTTTATGTGAAATGAATTTAATTCTTACATAAAAAAAGCTTTTAACTGCGAGGGGTTTAACCTGACTTCTGCAACAGAAATACATAGCTGAGGAACCATGGGCAGTTCCTGCTTAGCATTTGCTTCCTTTAAGCATAAACCAAGAAAAGCACTCCCCATTTTTATCAAAGCATCAGAAAAATTGCTAAATTGCCCTTCAGTTATTGCCTGTTCCTTAGGTCCTGGGGTTTGGAAATGGCAGTGGCACTTTCTGTCAAGCTTCATCTTTATTCAAAGTTTTTCTCCATGCATCAAACGTCATCATTATTAGAATTTTTTCTCACTACATCTTCAACTTTTATATGTTCCTATTTCTGTGAGGGTCTGGTTTAGTTGAAGGGGTTTTTTTGTGAGCTGCAGGACTTCAGAAGAAAATGAGGAAATATGGTTTGAGTTGCTGCAGGATCTGCTGGTTGTGTGCCCTGTAAATCTTGAAGCACTTTGCTTTTCCAACAGCACTTTGGAGAGTGCAGTTGTTGCAGGCAAAGCCATCTTTCATGTATTGTAATTTGATTGAATTTGTGAGTGTAGGTAGGGTTTTTATGGCTATTGTCTCAACTGTAGGAGTATGGACAGAAAAAAGGCACTGTTTCACTTGGGAAGGCAAAAGCAATATTGGATATAAAAAGACAGAAATACCTTAGGGTTTGAAAAGGAGTTTTTTCCATAATAATTGTTTTTTTTCCTTTGTTTCCTTCTTTTTACCAGACTACCTAAAGTATGTTTCTGTAAAGAGTAGGGGTAAGAGCCAATCTGTGTGGTTCTGTTCCTGGAGTAGCTTGTGATTTTCCACTCAAAATTATTTAGGAAACATTGCCTTTATTGAGTGAGGCTATTCCTCACATGACAACATCTCTGGCTGCATTTATCCAGCTATGAAATAGGGATATTGCACTTTTTTGGAAGTAATGGGCTTTAGCTGTCTCTGTGACAATGTTATTTTATTTTTTTTTTTTTTGGTTGACAGTTTTAAGTCAGTTTGTTTGTTTTCTGGTTACTTTGTAATTAAAAATGTCCTGCAATGTGTGTGGCAATGCAGGCCTGACAATTGCTGTGTCATGTCCATGGTTTTTATGTTAATTAAGAGGGAAATAGTGATACATTGTGATGTTTGGGATTGCATAAAGCTCAAATTGGTCTTTGTCTCCTTTACACGCTGTTGAAATGCCCAATATACTTATATAAAACACTGTTATGAAACTTCATGGTCAGATTCTTAAAGCAATTCTATATTGGGGTTGATGATCTGGTGATTGATCTGAGGGTATAAACACCTGTAAAGTAGGAAAGGATCCTTACCTGATTGGATTAGTGTGGATTAATTCATTAATGGTTGGAACAGATTTGCAAATCCCGCAGCTCTCCAGGAACCCAAAGCTTTGTTGTATCCTTTTTACTTTTTAAATACTGCTGACTTTAATGTGGTTGATGGAAGGAAATCCAAAGGGCTTGCAGTCCTTAAGCCAAACAATTATCTCCAGGCGAGCATTTTTGCAAAATCCTGTGGTGGTTTTTGCTGTAGTGAGAAGGGGCTCTGGGAGCTGGCAGTAAAACGGTGTCTGGAATTTCAGCTATAAAAAATAAATGCACAAACCCCTCCAGCGTGAAGGAAACGTCTGAAATGGTCACGAGCATAAAACGGTGCTGGGATGTGTAATTCCCGAGGGGTCATTGGTGGGAAAATAGGGATGAAAGCAAGGAGCAGGGAAAGATGGGGGTCTGAGTAACAGTGGGATTCCTGGAGCAGGGAGGGACAGGAGGGCTGAGCAGCAGCCAGGGGGGGTTCCTGCAGCGAGGGGAGCAATCTTTGCTTCCCGTTCCGCATCCTGCTTGCGGGCTGAGCTCTGGGAAGCCTTTCTGGAGCGCGTGCGGTGGAGGGGACCCGGGGGACACTCATGGCTCTCTACACCTTCCTCGTGCGGCCGCGAGCAGGGGCAGACCCTGATTTCTCTGCTGAGCAGCGGCAGCACCGGAGGGACCGGCCTGAAGTTGTGTCAGGGGAGGTTCAGGCGGGAGGTCAGCGCTGCCCGGGCTCCCCAGGGAACGGGCACGGCCCCGAGGCTGCCGGAGCTCCCGGAGCGTTCGGACAGCGCTGCCAGGGATGCGCAGGGGGGATTGTTGCGGTGTCAGCGCAGGGACAGC
>WBNP01001689.1:183386-196356 GCA_013401095.1 Passerina amoena
CACTTAGTATCTTGAGGATGGTTTTGATAGATATAAATATACATATCATTATTATGTATTTATGTATGTATTAGTTGTTTAATTGCAGTAGCATGGGTGCTGTAAATAAGTCAGTGTTAAGGAGAGGAGCATGCCCAGACAAGTGACAGTCACCATTCCTGTAGTCATCCCTCTCCCGAGGTCTTGTGAGGCTGCAGTTGGAGTTTCTGAAAGGCTTTTTTTCCTTCCTGAGGTGAAGGTTCTGACTTCGAGCGTGATTGTTTATATAGAATGTGTGTGTGTGTGTATTGTTTGTGCATTTAGGCATTCAAAAGCCTCAGAGAAAAAGCAAGAGCAGAGTTCAGAGTGTGAAGGGAGGTGTGGAACACGGTAAAACTGGATCCAGAATAGTGACAGTGACAGCTGGGCTTGGGAGGGAAACCTGAAAAGCAAGAATTGCACTCGGGGCACCCTGGGCTTTCAGTGAGTGATTCAGGAGGGGTGTGGGGTAATTATAGTTTCAAAACAGTTTCATTTTCCTTTTTCTTGAATAGCAAAATAGAGAAGTTGTGCAAATGTCAGATACTTGAGGAGATATTGGGGGAAGGAACAGTAAGTTTGAGGGTACAGAAGGAAGGGTGTGAATTTTAGAAGCACCAGAACTTGACCACATCCTTGGCAATGGGGTGTGCAGCCTCCTGGGCTGCAGGGCTGGGTGATAAGGAGCAAAATGTGTGAACAGGGGGACGTGGCACGGCGTGGGGGCAGATAAGGAGTTCAGTTTTCTGGCTGTCGAGTCGCTGGTGTGTTATTTGTCACTGGAACTCTGTGTGAGCACCAAGGCAGGAGGAGAAGAGTGCAGGGAGCTCTGTTCAGCGATGGGTGTTTAGCAAACAGCACCGGGAGTGTGGAAGCAATTGGAATTGTTGTGAGAAACAGCCCAGCTCTGGCTGGGAGCCCTTGGTGGCACTCCGAGGTGGGCTGTTTGGTAAACTCCAGAGCGTGTTTGCTCCTCCTGGTTCCTGCTGCACGTGCTGAACAGCCCGAGCTCTGTGGGACCAGCCCATCGTTATCTCTGCTTTATTACTTCATCCTGTTATGGAGTCCCAGTGGGAATTCTGCTGACAGGCAATAATTGTCCACATTACCACGTGTAAAGCAGCTTTCTGTCTGTGTGTTGGTGACACTGTGGACACAAAATGGAGACTGGCTGTGTTGGTATCTTGAAGTGTGTGGGAGAATGGTTTGGAATTGTGGGGTGGAGGATGGAGTCTTCAGGTGGCTGTTGGAAGTGAACTTGTACTCAGCTGCTCTCTTGGTTGTTGGGAGTTCTGTGGGTGTCCCCTGGTAGACACAAACCACACTGATCATGACTATACCAGAAAAACTAAACCAGAAAAATGCCCATTTGTCACTGGTGATAATTTTTGGCATTAATTCTGTAGTAATAAAATTCTCTGAATGCGAAAGATCTTCTGGAGTAAGAGTTCATTTTGGAAGCTACAGAATGAGTTGAGTTTATGAGTTCAAAGTTACAAAGCTGAGTGTGAAGGGCAGTGGTTTTCAAGTAGAGGGGAGGAAAATGTTTTAGAAAGATGTGCTGTTGATGCTCCTGATCCCTGCAGGAGTTGGGTCCATGGATTTGATTTTAATGCTTGAGCTCACAAGAAGCAGTTTTGACACTTTTCTGGTCCCTGGTGAGACACAATCTCTGGAGAGACCTGGGAGCAAGGCATGAACTGCAGTCTCTGGGTGACAGGCAGATAATTCCTGGTTTTATTGAGCCTAAAATCTGAGGCTGCTGCATCGTTCTTTCTCCCACAAGTGGGTGATTTCCTTCTCTCTCCTCCCCATCCCCATCAAGACTGATTTGACTCTCTAATACATTTTATTGCTGTTCAGGGGTTGTTACACTGACAGAAACTCATTAGTTGCAGCTTGTTTTCTGTTAAGTGCATGGTTGAAGTCCTCATTACCACTTGGCTCCCTCCCTTGTTTGCTTTCCGTTTGGAATGTGTTGGATTTAATATCCTCAGTTAAAACTGCCAGACAAAGTGCTTCCAATAAGCTGATTGAATGTTTGTGTTCTTGAAATAAAGCTGCTCCTAGGGAGAAAGTGCATTTTGGTATTTAGAGCACAAAGCTAGAACTGTTGGAACTTAAATGTTTAAATTGTGCTCGATGTCTTGGTAGCTCGAAATGCAACTTTTATCTTCATACTGCCTGTGAATTCTGCTTCTCCAAATTCTCCTTTTCCATCAGCTCTCTTCCATGTCTTCTTCCCTCAGGCACCTGAGCATCATTCAATGCCACTAGAACCTAAGTTCCTCATTTTGTTTTGATTTTGTTTAAAGTTTTAGAAGGTTAAAATATCTGTTTTCACAGAGGGTAAGGTATAACTGTGTTTATTTGCCGTGTGTTTGTTGTGCCACAGGCAGAAACAGAGGATGCAGTGCTTTGGCAGCCTGAGCTGGGTATTTCCTGCAAACAGCTTGTGTCACAGTGGAGTTTTTGTGTGGTGCTGTGTGAGCCTGACTTGTGAAGAGCAGGAGATAGAATGTGACAGGGAGATGAGGCTCCCTTTGGAGTTTGTCTGAGTGGGTGCAGCCAAGGAGAAACATGAGGCTGCTGCTGGCACTTGGAACCAGCTGATAACTGGGAGCTGAGCCTGCTCTTGTGGGTGCTGGGCTGGCAGGAGGATGGGGTGGCTCCATGGGGGTGTTGTCTCAGTCAGTTTGTGCATTTTTGGGGAAAGATCAACTTGTGTGTGTACGCACAAAAATAGGAAAGGAGGGAAAGAGAAATTGGGATGGGATGTAATTGGAGAGAGTAGTGTAACAGCAACTTCATAGAAGTGGTTTGAGGGCAAAGCAGTTGAGGAAGGAGATTTCCCCGACCATGTGTAGTTGTGTTATTACTCTGAATTCCAGGGATATCTCCTGTAGAATTTAAGGAGAGCACACTGAGATAGTCTGAATTATTCAGCCCTCCAAAGGGAGATGTGAGTAAAACATTTGAGATGTCACTCAGCACAAAATGTTGCTGTTCAGCCTATGAAAGTAAAGTAGTTTTTCTCCCTTTGGAGGGGATCAGGAATGTCCACAAATCCTGATTGCCAATCAAACATCCAGACAAAGTAACTGATTTAGAACATTTTTATAACTTCAGACGGGGAAGTGAAGAGTAAATCTCAATGAAACACTTGATTGATCCTGTTCAGCCCCAAGGAGCACATCTTCCCCGTGTTCTTCTAGTGAAGCTTGGAACATCAAACCAGAGGGGACAGTTTTTAGAACCCTGTTTGGTGCTCTGATCCTGTGTCAGTTTGGGCTGAGGCTGGGGAAGGATGTTAAAGGAGTGGGGGGACACTGCTGGGCCTGGCTGTTGTAACATCCCACAAACCTCTGAGACACCATTCCCAGTTCCCCAGAGCTAAACCTGTGCTTTTTGTCTGTGTTTTGCCTGGTTTCTCCCTGCAGCAGAGTGGCCCAAGACCATGACAGGGCTGCCCAGCACGTCGGGCACCACGGCCAGCGTGGTGATCATCCGCGGCTCCAAGATGTACGTGGCGCACGTGGGCGACTCAGGGGTGGTGCTGGGGGTCCAGGACGACCCCAAGGATGACTTTGTGAGAGCTGTGGAGGTGACACAGGACCACAAACCAGAGCTTCCCAAAGAAAGGGAGAGGATTGAAGGCCTTGGGGGCAGGTAGGTGGCACTGTCGTATTTTCTGGAAAAATCCCCTTGCCCGGGGTTCTTCTCCTGGGAAGCTGAGAGCCTCAGAGAAAAAGGAAAACAATATTATCTCATTTGCTTCTCCTGTGTTTTGCTGCTTTGGAATGTGGTTTGGAGATTGTTTACCCACAGGTGATTGTTCTTTGGTTTCATGTGAATTGTTTTGACTTATTGGCCAATTATGGCCCAGCTGTGTCAAGGCTCTGGAGAGAGTCACGAGTTTTTAGTTATCATCTTTTAGCCTTCTGTCTGTATCCTTTCTCTATTCTTTAGCATAGTTTTAGTATAGCATTCTTTTATATAATATCATAAAATAATAAATTAGCCATCTAAGAACATGGAGTCACATTCATTCCTTCCTGCCATGGGGGACCCCAGAAAATACCACAGGTAGGTTTGTCTGCTCTCACTGAGCTAAGCTTGAGCTTGTTGTGGGAGGGCACACAAGGAGCTGAATCTCAGCTATTTCTCTTTTGTCCTCTTAATTTTTCTTACAGCTTACTGGGGAATAAATTACAGGCATCCATTTTTATGTGGTTGTGGTTTTGCTGGTGGTTTATGGTGTATCCAGAATTTTAATTTCCTGGTGGATCACACAGCTGAGGAGTGCTTACAGTTCTAAATGTTCACCAACAAGTTTTTGCAAGCAGAGGTGTTAATTTTTGGCCTATTTCCCTTTAAATTCTGAGGAACCTTCAGGTTGTGCAAGTTGCCTTTTCACGTAGGTAAAATGATAGGAGGTCTGGAATATCCAGTTTGTCCCAGCACTGATTTCTCAGGCATCCTGCATTGTCCCCAGGATGAAAATGGCAGCTGTTGAATGGGCTCCTCAAAGCCTCTGCTTAGGGAACATGAGAAAAATCCTGGATTTGAAACAAAACCCTCCTTTGCTGTTCTAACACCACAATTTAGCACCTGTCCTCCCCTGGCAGGTGTTGGCACAGCCGAGCTGGGCTGGGTGTGTTCCCTGGCAGGCAGGGGGAGCAGGCAGGGCTCTCTCAGGTGGCACAAATGGCTGGAGACAGCCCCAGGGCTGGGTCTGGGAGCTCTGTGTCCTCCTGGTGCTGCACCAGATGGATGGGCACGGTTTGCTCCTGGAGCAGGGATCACTGGAGGTTTTCCTGCTGACATCATTCATCTGGGAGCCCTGTCAGCCCATTAACCTGCAGGTATTTGTGGCTCTGGCAGGTGGGAGTTAATCAGGGGCAGTTTTGCTGTGGGTTTTCAGGGTGTTTCTCAGAGGTTGGAAGTCTCTGAAGGTGCAGAAAACCATTCCCTGAAACTTATTATTGACAGGAATGGTTAATTTTTAATTTTTAGTTTTAGTTTTTACTGGTGCTCCTCCTGTTTTTCCCAGGCTGGCTGCGAGGCATGTGGTGGGAGTGAGGTGGAACTGTGCAGCTGTGCTTGGGAATGCCTTGTCTTTCATCAGAGCAAACTGGGAACACTTAATGAGAGAGCATGAGGGAGTCTTCCATTAAAATGCCATTTTCCCAGTAACAGTCTGAGTGTGGGATGAGTTTTTTTTCCAATAGTGAGCTGTGTGGTCATCAGCTGTACAAGTGGATGAGATCAGGTTTTAGGATGTGGTGTTGTGACTTTGCCCTGCTCTGGATGGAGCAGAACATGCCCTTGTTGTTAAGGCCTTTGAAGTGTCAGGAAGTGCATCTTGAATGGCTTCAGCATGAGGAATCTTGAGGCTGTTCCAGAGCTGCTCAGTTTCTAATTATCAGTGGCTGTTCCTTGGATGCAAGGAACTTTCAAGTATCCAGTTCCTAACTTGGTTGGGACCAAGCTTTGCTGGTTCCTGGTTTCACTAGCTCTTATTCCTTGATGGTTCATACTTGTTCTCCCTCTCCCCTGCCTGACACAGCTGCCCCAGTTCTTTGCTCTGCAGCTCCTTTGACCCTGCAATGGCACCTGGGAGAGCTCAAGCAGTGCTCGTGCCTCAGGTGTTCACATGCAAATGCAGAGCTGTTCTCCCATCTCCTGCTTCCTGCACACACCAGCCCGGGACAATTCCTCTTTTGTGTCTCCTTCCATCAAGCAAATCCTTTCAGAAGGCTGCTCCTTTCTTTGCTGTTGTTTCAAGGATGCCATGCTGCTCTGTACAGCCAGACTTTGGGAGATGGAGAAGACTGAAGGAGGAATTTACACCTGAGTGAGCTGGAGTTGGTGGCCCTCATCTGAGGGAGGCAAATCCAGCTCTGCTCTGTCTCTGACAGATTAAAAAGACACTCTTGCATATTTTGTAACCAGCCAGAATTTCTTCCAGGTCTTTATTACCTTGCTTTTTATTTTTTTCTGCCCTCCATCTCTCACTTTTCCCCTTGGCTCTATATGGAGCTATCAAAATGCTATTGTGTGTTTTGCAATAGGAACTTGCCATCGTTATTGCCTCCACATTTGCATATTTTCCTGGTTTTCCTCAGTGACACCGAGTTGCTCAGTGCTGTTGCTAACCCCTGTCCCTGTGTGTGCTTTCAGTGTGATCAATAAGTCTGGGGTGAACCGTGTGGTGTGGAAGAGGCCCCGGCTGAGCCACAACGGCCCCGTGCGCCGCAGCACCGTCATCGACCAGATCCCCTTCCTGGCCGTGGCCCGAGCCCTGGGTGAGTCCCTCAGCTCAGCTCATCCCCTGCCTTTGTCCAACACACAGTGTACAGGGCTCTCCTCACTTGCTTTCTCAGAGTCTGGGCCTTGAAGGTGTGTTTTTAATACAATTATACTGTTTTTTGAGTGATGCTGTAACTGGGGAGAGAAGAACGTGACTTCTAACATGCAGGGTTTGCAGGGTCAGCCCTACAAGGATAGGATTTAATTTTACCACCAGCTAGTCAAAAATTACAGTCCCATTATCTCAGTGAGAAGGAGACAAATGTGCTCTCCCTCCTGGAGACACACAGGGCTTGCACATTTCCATTTGCACCAGAAATTAAGTTTTGCTGGATGGTGCATGAATTGCTTCAGTGTTTCTTTTGTGGAGAATCTTTTTTTGTTAAGACTTGGCACAGAATGGGATGAAAGTGAAATCTATTGAACTTTAACTTGCCTTTGTGGGAACACTAGAAATGAGAGGAGCTGTCTTTGAGGAGCACCTCATTCCAAGGACAGAAAGGGATATTGCAGGACTAGAAATTGTCTTGCAATATCCTGTGATGTTTTTTTTGGGGAAGTACTTCTTAACTGAATTATTGGCTATCTCTTACCCATGAGTGTTAGTGTTTCTGGTCATTTTTCTCCCTAAATTCAATTGCAGAATGCCAATCTTTGGCTGTTCATGTTCTCTCCCTTTGTGCAGTGGAGAGTTTTCTGTGCAGGTACACCCAGCCTAGGTTTGGTTTGATGGGATTGTGGTTTTCCCTGCATTTCCCTGGGCTGGAATTCCTGGCTGGCAGCTTGGCAGTGCCCATGGGGGCAGGCTGTTCTGGGAGCAGGCTCTGCCTCATTCCAGAGCCTTGCTGTGTCTGATCTCACAGGCAGGAATAGCTGTGCCACAGGCATTTGTCCAGAGTTCAGGAGAATTTTGCAGTGACAATGAACATGGAAGAGTCAGCTGTGTGTCAAGCAAGGAGTCACAGGTGCCTGAAAATGAAAAATTTTAATTTTAAGGACTTCTTCTCAGTATTTGAAAGTCTTTATGTGTCATATTTCATATTTACCAAGCTGGGTAAAAATTTTTAGCAGGACAACAAGAGAAACTTAGAGTTGGGAATTCATTATATTTAGAATGGGGGAGATTATCTGATTAAACCCATAACATTTAGATCGTAGATGGTGTTTTAAGTGTCTCTCTTTGACCACACTTGGAAATATTTTGATGTAGTCTCATCCCCCAGTCTTTAGGTCTAGTGCCCTCTTAAGGAGTTGAGGAAAGGTTTTGGAAATAAAATAGGAATACAGGAATAAAGCACCATGGGCAAGTTGCACTCAGGCAGCAGAAATGCCTGGTGCAGAAGAAATCCTTGTGGCCAGATGAATTCTGTTGAGATACCCTCCCCCATTTTGATTGTCAGAAGTGCCCTTCTACCCTAAAATAAGCATTTGTGGTATGCACAGTGGCTGTGTTTAAGTATTTAAATAATCCTTGATTTATTTATAGCCCCATAACAAGTCAGGAATATTTGGGCTTTGTGCTGTCCCTGTAGAGCATCTCTAAGATGCTTCAATGCACCCAGCAGGTTTCTGTGTCTTCTAACAAACCATTTTAAGCTGTAGTTCTGTGTTTTCACAGCTACATCTGCTGACCTTTTCTGGGCAATGAGAACATCTCTTTTTTTTTTTAATTACTTTTTTTTTTAAATACTGATTTGCCTTGTAATAGATCCTCTTGAATCTGTGCTGAGGGATTGCCTGGCGCTGCTGGAGCAGTTTGGGAGGTGTTTAAATGAATGAATGATGAAACCTGAGCCAGGAGCCCGTTGGTTCAACCACTCCCTCCTGTGGGAGCATGAACTCTGCTTTCCCTGGATTTTTCTGTAGGAATAGAGCAGACTCAGCCCTGTTTCAGTGGAGCAGCCTCCCCCGTGCAGGAATTTCCTGCTGCCCTCTAGGAGCAGTTCTGTACCAGAGCAGGGAATCCACGTGGAGCTGCTGCAGGAATCTTTGACAGGGCTGGGGAAGCTGTTCTCCAGAACATCTGACTGGATGCCAGAGCTGCTTTGTGAAGCTCTCTGAGTGCACATTCCATGAAATCCTGGAGAGGAGGCTATGGCTGACCTCAGATGATCTGAGGAAATTGCTGTGTAAGATTTTAGGGTTGTTACATGCATTTAACTGTTTTTAAAATTAAATTACCAAACAGAGTGGGCACAGCTGCCACTCAGTTTTTCCTTCCTGCTCCATTGCAGGCCATGAACCTGAATCACATGGATTTGTATAAGTTGTATTTACAGCAATTTCCAGCTTCTATTGATAATTGCTTTTCTGTTTTATCTCTATAAAACCAGACAAACTTGGGGTGCATTTGGGATTCTTTTCTTGTCCTCAGGATATCTTGCTGTAGCTTGTACAATTTTCTTCAGCCCTGAGACAAAATAATAAATGTGCAGTGCCAAATGCAGTGTGTGCTTTGCTCTGTGAGGGCACCTGTGGAGAAAAACTTTGATTTAAAAAGCTCTGGGATTAATCAAACTGAGGTTTTATTTTGGACTGAGTTATGAAAGTAAAGTTTTCTTTCCTCTATTAAAATCAAAAGCCCTTTTTATATGCAAAACAGCATCTCCAGCAACTGAAATGAAAGATTTGATTTATGTAATTTCTGGACATGCTTTAGCTCGAAGAAGGCTGTGGGTTTAATCCAGTCCAGCCCACTTCCACCATGGGTGTTTTTGTTTGTAGCTGCCATTATTCCCTGGCAGCACTTGACTTGGAAGTGGCTTTGTTGTTGTATTTTATAAGGTAACAGTAAAAGAGACTGCTTAGTTTGATATGTTCTTACAGGCAGCTAAATTAGTTTCCTGCTCCTTTAGTATCTGATTTCAACCATCTATTTCATTTTGTGAGATGCAGTGTAGATCTCTGTATATTATTCTGGTTTGAGTCAGGACTAAGAAGCAGGTTTTTCTGGAAGATATGGAAGGAACTACATTAATAACTTCTTTTTCTTTTGGTTTGGAAAAGAAATATGCAAAGGAATACTCCCAGTGTGTAAGTTTTTAAAGAACAAGATTATCAAGAGTTTTGTAAATGTTTGGGTTTTAATTCAGAACAAAAATAGTCTGGCTCTGAAATGGAATCCTGAGAGCCTGGCATTGCAGCCTCTGGCACATCCCAGAGGGTCACTGCTCTGCCTGCTTGCTTTGGAACACAATTAAAGACTTGAGAGCGCCCTGAAATGCTCAGGGAAACTCTGAAATGCTCAGGGCAACGTGTTCTGTGCTCTCTGGCTGCTCTCCTCTCCCTTTGCCCTTCCAGAATTGTGACAGAGGCTGCCACAGAAAATTCTTCTGCAGGGGGCAGGGAAGGGGGGGCACAGCTGGGCAGGGATGGGGGGGGCACAGCTGGGCAGGGATGGGGGTGGCACAGCTGGGCAGCAGCTCCCAAAAGCTTTGCCTCCCAAAAGCTTTGCCTTAGGCTGGGGAGCTCTGCCCTTCAGGGAAAAAACAAAAATAAAAATGTTGCCCTCCCTGTGAGATGGGTTGGCCTCGGTGGGCTCAGGGTTGGAGGGTCTGTAGGGTCTCTCTGTGCCCTTCAGAAGTTTGTAATCCTTGGAGCAGCCCATGGTGATATTCCCAGTTATCCCTGTGAGGATCTTGGAGCAGATCCCTGGAAGCAGCGTGGTGATGGCTTGGCTGTTTCCTCGGGAAGGGAGCAGATGGACACGATGACACACGTGCTAAAGAACCCAAATTAATGAACATCAGGTTATTTTTATCACCCAGCACAGTGTTTTTAATTAAAAAACCGATTCAGCTAATAACATTTTGTCATCTCTCCTGCATGAGTATGAACAAACCGGAGGTGTAAAGATATTGTCTGTATTGTTGTTGCTAGTTTTACCTGCTGCGGGCTGCCAGCGATGGGAGGAGTGCAGGAGGACTTTCCAGGGCAGTTCACCTGCAGTCATTGCTCAGCTCTCCTGTTCCAGGATTTATTTTGATCTCGCTGCCAGCTGGCTGTGCCGGGAGCCTGTGGCAGCCGAGTGCACCTCTGTAGGAGCAGCCTTGGCTTTTCATTAGCGCTCATTAGCAGCGTGTGCTGTGGGGCTGCGGAGAATCGGGGCTCTAATGAGCATGGGCTGCGCTGGAGTGCGGTAATTGAGTTGAAGTATTCCCTTTCCTGCTTCTGGAAAAGTCTTTTCAACTGGTTGATAGCTTAGGGCAAAGCTAATGGAGGCAAGGGGGAAGACAAAAAGCTTATTTATTGTCTTTAAAAGGGTGCTGATGGATGTGGAAGAAGCTCCAGGCTTTGTCCAGCAGAAAGCAAAGGAAGAGCCTGACAAAACCTTACTCTTGAGTTGTTGAGCTTCTGTTTGCTGCTCAGCTCTGACAGTTCAATTAATTTCTGCTTTTAAAGCTGCGTGTTCTGCTCAGAAAAATGTAGCCAGTGCTTGCAAGTAATAACAATGTTACTTTTTGCTGCTTATCACCACAGGAAGCTGCTTGTGAACATGGAAATAAATTTTTAAAAGAGGTGTTAGGGCAAATTATTATTATTCTTGATTTGAAGGCCTAGCCTTAGAAAAGGTTTTTAATTTTTCAAGTGTACTTGATCAATAGAATTGAAATAAATTGATGTAGAAATGCATTTTTCTGCTGGAGTGGTTTTTACTTGAGGATGGTTTGGAGGGAGCTCTTGAACCAGGGGCTGATTTGATGCATTGCTCAGCTTTGTTTCTGCTGAGGTGACCCCAAACTCATTCACACAGTGAGAGAGATTTAAAAATAGCAAAGTTCCCTGCACGAGGCCGTCCTGGGGAGAGGCTTGAGCTGCTCTTTGCTGCCTCCCTGCAGGAGCCCGGGCAGGGCCCTGTTCCCGTGGCTGCTGTCCAGCTCCAGCCTGGGCCCTGCCAGGGATGCTCGAGCTGTGGGAGGAAAAGCAACGGCAAAGGGAATTGGGCAGGGAAAAGGCTTCAGGCTCCTCCTTTGCTTTTTGCTTTGTGCCTTCCCTGTGGCACCTGCACACTCAAATATTTGCACGTTTGGTGTGGGATCAACAAAACCAGGTTTTGCTTCTGTTTAGGGAGGGCTCGAGTAATTCAGATGGGTTTTAGTTTGGAGAGTGGTTAAGGTTTCACTTCTCCTTTTTCCACAAATACTTGTTTTAAGAGAGTAGAACACCTCTGCTTACAGCTTGGTTTAGTTTAAAGAGGATTAAAAGGTGGCAGCAGCTGAGCAGTGACTGGCTGGAATTTCTTTATGTTCCTGCTGGTGACTCAAGGCTGATGGTGATGGATTTCCTGGGAAGGAACATTTTTCTCTCTTTTCCAAGAGTGAGATTTCTCATGTGCTATGTAACAATCCCAACCCATTTTCTGCTTTGCCAGGTGATCTCTGGAGCTACGACTTCTACAGCGGGGAGTTTGTGGTGTCCCCCGAGCCCGACACCAGCGTGCACACCATTGACCCCCAGAAGCACAAGTACATCATCCTTGGCAGTGACGGGCTCTGGAACATGATCCCCCCTCAGGATGCCATCTCCATGTGCCAGGATCACGAGGAGAAGAAATATTTCATGGTGAGAGCAGTGGCCAGAAGTCAGTGTGGAAATTTCATCCCTGTTACCTCTGAAAACTGTTCAGCCTGGTAGGGATGAGAAGTACCCCACGGAGTTGGTGGGGTTGAGGCAGATTGATGGTTTGGCCGCAACATAAAAGTTGTTACAATGTGGCTGATGATAAATACCGTGGGTGTTAACATAGTTTAAATTATTTCCCTTATGTTTTGGGGAAATTTGACTGGCAGGGTGTTGTCTGTGAGTAATAAAGGAGATAATGAGTTTCTTCTCTGAGGAAGTTACACAAAATGCTGTCTGAATATTAAATTTATTTCACATTAAGGTGCATGTTATAATGCAGACTGTTCAGACTGAATTAAATTACTCTCTGATTTATTTTACAAAACAGTTGAGAATTTATATTGGGGCATCAGAGAGTAAACACTCTGCAAACCCCATGAGGGATTCTGCAAAGCCTGTAGGTTGTGTTCCAACCTCTGACAAGCTATTGCTGTGTTACAAGCTCTTTATGGTGTTTAAAGCACTGTATACATGTGGAATATACCATAAACTGATTTAAAGGTGGATTTGAGAAGGAAGATGTGTTTTAATTGGCATTTGAGAAGAAAGATGTGTTTTAATTGGCATTTCTGGAGCTGCTGTGGGGCATGGTTTGTAGGAGTGTGTGTGGCATGAGGTGCCTTGTGGCCATGTGGTGGTTCTGTGTGATGGGGGCCCTGTGTGTCCTCAGGGCGAGGTGTGGCAGTCCTGTGCCTGTGTGTTTGGTGGCTCTGTGTGTGTGACACCCTGTGTGACAGTGTCCCCTGTGTGTCCCCAGGGCGAGGCTCGGCAGTCCTGTGCCCGGATGCTGGTGGGCCGGGCCCTGGGCCGCTGGAGGCAGCGGATGCTGCGGGCGGACAACACGAGCGCCATCGTCATCTGCATCGCGCCCCTGCGCGAGCGCGGCCGCTGGGACGGCGACGAGGAGCTGGTGCTCAACCTGGCCGAGGGGCCCAGCTACAGCAGCCCTGACAGCAGCAGCCTGCCCCCCTCCCGCTGCTGCACACCCCCCCTCAAGGTAAGGGCTCTCCGGGCCCCC
>WBNP01001690.1:0-29853 GCA_013401095.1 Passerina amoena
TTTGTGTGTGCTGAGGTTCATTTCCAGTCTAATCCTGTGATAAACGGAGTGTGGGGCTTGTTCTCCTGCCAGAACCTGCCTGACCCTTCTGCAGAGTCAAGTGATGGTGAGGCCAGCCCTCAGTCCTTAAGAAACTCTGTAGATAGCCCACAATTTAGACAACTGAGCCCATTAACTGGAGGAACTTCCTTTAACCAGATAAAGCTGGGTAATAAACTTGGAAACATTTTCAAGATGCCTCTTTTGAGATAGTTGTGTAAAAGATGCTCTATTTTAAATGTCCAAAACAGGCTTGTAAAATGGCTGTGATGCTGCAAAGTGTTTCTGAGATTAAATTGCACTTCAAAAGGGAGCAGCCTTTCTGCCAACACAGTGTCTGTAATTGCCACTGCTTTCAATGCATTTCTAACTTTCCTAGGCAATAAAAGTAAACTGTGGCTCTCTCCATCCTCTGGCTTCAATGATTGCATGATTCAGTCTCAGCAGTGCAGAGATCAGCTGAGCTTTTGTGTGCAGGGATTTGGTTAAAAAGGGAGATCTCACATCAGGAGGAAGAGAAATGTCACTAAATATTGTAATGCTTGACTGGGAGTGGTCCAGCTAAAACTGGCTAAGGAAAGGTTACCAGAATCCTTCATCCCTGTCACCTTTCTCTCTGTGCCCTTTTGTGGATAATAGCAATAATATAACAAGATGGTTTTCAGTCACCTGGGAAGGGCTCCTCATCACTCTGTAAAGCCACAGTGAGGGCTGGATTTTAGCACAGGCAGCTGACAAAATCAGCTTTTTGAGAACTGTTCTAAATGCTGTTCATCCAGGCACACCTGGAAGCAGTAGATTGGCTCTGGCTGTTGCTGGGACATGTCTGAACTGCTCACATAACTCTGAGAGATGCTAAAGAATCCTTAGCATGTGTTAAAATGTTCTTAGTGTTCATGTTTTAGTAGGATTAGTGATTTGAAGCTCTTCTACTGAAAACCATGAAATGGTATTTCAAACAGAAGTCTTGCTTTGCTCTAATTACCAAGCTGAACAGAAGTTTTCAGAGACTCCAGTTGTGTTAAATTCAGTCTTACTGGGGCATGTGGACATCTTGTGACAGTTACATGTGGAGACCAGAGCTGGTTTCTTCTTTTGAGCTCATTAATACCTGTTGTAACTTCTTTTTCTGGTCTAAGTGGCCTAATTCTTCAGACAATTCAGGAGAAGAAATTGAAAAAAAAAGCAAAACTACACCATCTTAAGGCATTTTATATTGTAAAATGTTGTCTTCTTGCTGTTGTATAAGGTTTTTCCATTCTGATTCTGTCCATTAAAAAGTATCCCAGCCTCCACAAACAATTCCAAGAAAATGAGGGCCATGAGCAGAATTTACTGCACACAGCATAGCTGTGGACATTATCAGTTACATATCCCAGAGTATTCTATTACTGAGGAGAGCAAAGATACAAATTCAAGATTTGCTGAATGGTTCCATTTGAGCTGTGTAAAGGTTTTTGATGGTTTGAGGAGACATTGCTTGGCTTTGGGGGAATTAAAATCTTTTAATTGCTCAAGGCCACACTGTTTTTCTGTCTTTTTTTCTTTTAAGGGATGAATTTTTGCAGGTATAACTGAATGCCACTGAAATTCTTAATGTAGGGCACTCAAACAGGATCTCCTGGTCAGGTGAGAGATCCTGTAGGAATAACAAAATCCATTCAGCAGTTATTTAAAGTAAGCACAAGATTTGTTAATTGCATTCCCTACAGAAATGGTAATAAGGATTTCTTATTCCTTGGCCACAGAAATACTGAAATTATAGCTTGTTTTGTGAGAAGCTGTAAGAATAATTGTCTGAAAAAATCTCCCTGGAAAAGAAAAGATTACAGGTTAGTCCTGTACTTGTCAGCTCAGCAATCCCAGCAGGGCTGAGAAGGATGTGGAGATGAGGCAGGCAGCAATATTTCACACTGATGGGAGCTGTGTGTTTGGTGTTAAAGTATTCAAACCTGAGTGCTGTGAATGTGCTGCCCTAAAACAAGAATCTCCTGGCTGGTGGGAGATGTTTGGGAGGGTGGTTACAAAGTTTAGATTGCTTTTCCCCCCTTTATTCCCACCCACCACACTTTGCACTTTAATATTGTTCAGATGGGTTTGGGTTGGGTGTATTTTTCTGCAGGATGTGCACAATTTTGTAGTGGTTTTTATTCCTTTTTTTCTTTTAATGGGGCTAAAAATGCCACTACTGAAAAAAACCAAAGCCCTAAACCTAAAAGCAGCTCTATTTGATGAATAAGAGCAATCTGTGAATTCCTGAGGTTTTTGCAGAGGGGGCAAGTGCTGACCTGAATTTTTGTGCCATGCCTTCCCCCTCTGCCTTGCACTGAGGATGGATGGAGCTGGGGCTCTTTGTGCTCCCAGGCACCCTCCAGGCTCTCTGAGAAGACACTGCTGAGTACCCCTCAGAAATCCTTCCATTTTTATCCTAAATACCTTTAATTCTTCACCTGAGACACTTCTGTAAAGAACTGACTGCACATGGAACAACATTACCCCCTTACCAAGAATGCTGGTTTGTATGAAAAGAAAGAGCTGTTGTCATGTTTTTGTTTGTTTTTTGGGGGGCAAGCAGTCAGCTGGGTAAATGTGCAGTATGAGATGATAGCAGCTCAGTAAGGTTCTTGCAGAAATTATTTCTGCAAGAAATTGTTATCTGCAAGATTATTTCTCAAGTTTGTTCTCGGTGTGAATTATTTCAGGATTTCTGTCTGAAGTTTCCAGCATTTAACAGCTCTGGCTGTTAAATAATAATGATCACTAATTAAATAAACACAAGTTGTCCCTATTCCACGTGGAAAAGTCAGTGCTGCTTTTTCAAACCCTGTTCCCTTGGGGTTCCCACAGCAAGTGTAAATCCAGAGTGTGCACAGAGGGTGCAGCTCCCTGGCCAGCGCTCCCTGAGTCCCACTGAAGGTTCTGAGGGAGCTGCTCCCCTCAGATGGAGCCTGTGGGCTCTGAGCTTTGCTCACCCACTTGCTGGGGTAATGCTGGATCAGAAATTCCTGATTCCCTGTGTAGCTGTGGTGGTGGGAAATGCAGGGATCCCCTTGCACAGCTCCATCTGACGCTCTGGCAGGCCAGCTCCTGCTCCTGCTCCTTGATGCACATTCCACTTGTCTCCCAGAGGAATGGGAGACTAATATCTTGTCAGTGCTTTGATTTATGATGAATTGTTAAAGGAGCACATTTTCTGCAGTAACATAAGATTTGGGAGTGGAAGTATAAATTACTGTATTGTTTGCTCTGACACAAATAGCTGCTTTGGCTGCAGGGAGTTTTATCTTGCTGTGTTTAAGTCTCTTAATGATACTAGCAGGTACTTTTTCCTGCAAAAGATTTATTACTTTCCAGTGAAGAAAGGGATGACAAAAGTATTAAAAAAACCCCAAGACAAACACAAAGCTCTCTCCTGTTTTTGCTCTGGGGCTTCCTACCTTTTTTTCCTGTAAGTCTGGACATCTGTGTGGAACTGTTGCTGGAGCAGCTACAAGCTGTGCTGTTGCAGTTTTGCACACAAGTTACCTTTAAGATTGTTTAAAGTCATTTCTTTTTTGTTTGTTTGTTTGATTGATGGCTTTGCTTGGTTGGTTTTTTTTTCTTTTTAAGACAAGCATCATTTTAATTGCCAGAACTTTCTTTTTCCACTTTCACACGCACGGGGAGGAGAAAGAGCAGTGGGGCTGTGCACTGGGAGGTGAAATGCTCTAAAACTTCTGGGCATGGATTTCAGATTGCTGTTTCCTTCATGTCTGTTAGGTAACATTTTCCTCTGCCTTGGCAGTGTGAGCTGTGTGTCAGAGCCTCACAGCCTCAGGAGCTGCAGCAGGCAGCCCACAGGGACAGAGCCTGGTGATGGTGCTGATGGAGGTGACAAATGAGACTGTGTCACTTGGCCTGGCCACGTGGCACTGGGCTGGAAGGAGTTGTGGCAATTAAGATTTAAGAACAACACTGAAGAATTAAAATTCATCTTCCAGAAAGGCTCTCTAAAGGTACATGTGTGCTGGCTGGAAAAAAAAAAGTACTGAGGGACTTTGATAGCAAATGTGAAGATGAATCCAGTTGGTTCTTCCCAATGGGACAGCATCATTTTGATAAATTAATTAGCAGTGACAGACTGTGTCCTCAGGGACACTCTTAACCAAGTCCTGGATGGTTTCTTTGAGTCAGCCCCAGAAAATGTTTGGCTGTCAGCTCCATCCTGATTGCTGCCAATCAGCAAATTTCCTTCCAGTGAATTAATTCCAGGCACACCCTGTTGGCTTGGCTGTTCTCTTTCAGGCTCAGTGCTAAGATCAGGCTTGGAGTGACAAACACCTCCAGCTTCACAGGGACATCTTTGCTGCTTCTCAGGCCCACTGCAGTGCTGGCTGGGATGGATGCAGTCCAACCCTTACAAGGCTTTTCCCATTTTCCCATATACCTGCAAACTCCTGACTGTTTTGGCATTCCTGCAGGGATCTTAATTAACTGATCTTTCATGAGGAAAAAAAAAAAAATACACTTTAATGTATAAGATTTTTCTTGGGGTTTTTTTTTGGGATGGGTGTTGGGTTTTTTTGTTGGTTTTGTTTTTCAGGGTTTTTTTTTAAATCTCAAAGTCCTAAGAAGTCCTTAAAGTGTTGATGTGAGAGAAGTTACTTCTCACTTTTGCTGTGTTTTACCATCTGTTTGCTTCCCTGTGTAATTCTCAGTTTTAGATATGGCTCAAAATGTGGGTTTATGTAGTTCCATGCTTTGGAGGACTTTGGTTAGTTTTGCATGCAGAAAGGGGTTTGTAGGGTTTTTTGACTTTCCTCATAGTTCTGAAGGCAGAACATCAAATAGCTCAGAGGTACAGAGAGCAGGGCTGGGTGCTCTTTGCAGCAGTGACTGCAAAATAAAAATAAGCAGTAGAGATGTTTGTCTGCTTCCTCCCCTGGAAATGCACCCGAGGTAACGGAGAGAAAAGGTGAACGTGTTGGGTTTCTTCCACAGAGCTGCCTGTGACTGGGAGTCTTTCTAAGATGAGACAGCATCTTAAAAAACCCTAAAAAACCCAACCAACAAACAAAAATACCTCCCTAGAATATCTTGTACCCCAAACATGAGGGGGAAAGTAAATGTGCTGCTGCATCTCTGTCTCCTTGTGTACAATCAGTGCCTGCCATGGCTGGAAGTGCTCTGAACCTCTGGCCCAGCTTACTCTGGAGTGACAGCCTGCAGAAAGTGCTCTGTGTTTTTCAGAAAGACAACCTGTGTGGGTTTTTAGGGAGTTTCTATCAAGAAGGAATGCAAAGATTGCTGTCCCTTAAGCCCTGTGAGGCCAGCAGTGCTCCTGGGCAGCCCACCTGGGAATTCCACCTACACACACAGAAAACAGTTTTCATATGATGTGGAGCAGGTAGGACAGCAATTCCGTGGTTTTGCAGAATCTTTTAAGGTGCCCCACTGATACTGTCCCATATTTCCAGGCTGTTTGATGATTTTTTTCATTACACAGCAGCAGAGAGTGCCCCTCAGTCAAATCTAGCAAGTGACAGCAATAACACCTTAGCAACTCCCAATATCAGCAAAGCAAGGTTCCTCAGACCAGTATTTCTATATAAAATATAGAAATACATTTGCACAGCCCTTCCCTGGAACCCTTACTTTGAAATGACTGCTTCCCTGCCCCACCAGGCAAGGCAAGCTCTCCACAGCCCTTGAAGACGGATATGAGAACATTTCCCAAAGCGCCACTTAATGAGCTGTAAAATGCTTTTTATTTACCAAATCCCAGCAACCCAACCACAGCCTGAACAATATAACCAGCTCCCTGCTCCCTAGAGCTTTGAAGCTTTTGCTGTACATAGAAAACAGGGGTTTGAGAGAGAATTCTTCACCCTCTGCTCTCTTGGGGCTGAGTCGTTCCCCTTTTCCCCCCAAGCCCAAGTAGCTGTGCTGTCGTGTGTGGGGCCCTGCCACACTGGAGAGAAAAGGCTTTTCCTCTCCTAACCATGATCCTTAGTCTGCAGTAGCCCTGATTCCTGGGGGACATTAATGAGAAGGATTCCTATTCCATGCATGCTTTGTCTGTGCCAGACACAGCAATGGTGAGGGAGGCGTGCCAGGCATTCTTGGATCAGGGTGAGTTTTGGTTCTCAGAGAGCTCAGTTCTGTCCCAGTGGCACCAGGCATGATTAGCAGTAGCTGCAGTGAGGCTCAGCAGCCAGGTTTTCAGCTGCTGTAAATGAATGTCTCCCCTGGCAGGCACACACTGCTGCTGCTCTGTGCCCACTGTGCTGAGGCTCCTCAGCTGGAAACTGAGGCAGCTCCTGTAGTTTCAGAATGGCCCATCCTGTTCCACATGTGTAAGCCTGGAGGGAGCAGTGAGGCCAGGGCAGGCTCTGGGTTGTGATTCTGTGCAGGCATTCCTGGGGGAGCAGTGAGTGGGTGAGCCCTGTCCCAGGTGTGGCTGCCTGTGACCAGGTGAGAGCCTCAGGGGGAGTGGGGCTGCTGTAGTGTGAGGATAACATATTCTCTGCTGGTGATTTAAGTTGGAAAAGAGGCTGATAGTCCTTTTGAAAGTTGCTTGCCACTGGTAGAATTGAAGAAAATAGGTTGGCAGAGGACGCAAAAAACCCCAAATGCTACTCAGTATAGTATTTTCAGCAAATTTAATGCATTTAGTGCCAAGAACTTTTCTCATCTTTACCTCCAGCTTCTGCAAGCTTCTGTTGGAGTTTGAGACTTTTTTGGCTGCTTTGATAGCTTATGATGCACATGCCTTTGATATTCCAGCAGGAGCAGCAAGGTAGGAGAAACAATACAAGCCCTAGCATTGCATTAGTGTAATTACAGATGGAGTTAGCCATCTGTAATTCATGGATATGACCTTTTGCTCAAAGCACAGTGTTGTGAAGTGGTGCTGGGCTGTCCATCACTCTCACTCTTGTCATCACTGAATGGCTGCAAAGCAGCACAGAAGCCATGCTGATAACGTGTTCTTCAGCCCATCTCTGTGCTGCAGGATACTTCCTCATCTCAAGGAGAAAAAGAAAAATAGAGAAAGAAAAATTCTCACTTCTGGTCCGTTCCTGAAGTCTAACAAGAATTTTTCACCGAATTTTTCCTTACATGACTTCAGTGCAGCTTTCAAACAATGTTGTTATTTCTTGGGGGAAAGGAAGGAAAAGGTCAACTCCCAATCACCTACACCAGCAGAAAATCTGCACAAGGTGCAGCCACGGGTTTTTAATTACACATTTGCCTACTTTGGAGGAGCATAAACGATTACACGTGGTACAAGGTGATGGATAACTGAGGTAAAGCTCAGCGACATCTCTTATGGAAAGCCTCTCAGAATTTATTGGTGCCAGTTCACAAGTTCATACCTTGGCTGGCTGGGGAGGTTGGGCTGTTTAAACATCGTGGTGAGGGCACAGGGAGTCCCCTTGACCTGGGTCACTCCCTGAAAGCTGTGGCTCTTTCAAACCAGCCCAGCTCCCTTTGCTTTCCCACAAATGCTGGGAATAGGTGGAAAGGTGACAAACTCCTACAGTCAATGGTGCTATTTATTCCAGTTCAGCAGCTCAGCCACCATTTTCCCTCCTAAGACCTTTTCCCATAATACTTCCTCCCATAGATCCTTCCTCAGCGTCATCCTGGTCCTCACCTTTTCTTTCATATCTGTTTTTCTCATCCAAGGCCTAGCCCTTCTGTCACACCACCTCTCTGCTGGCTCATCCCCACAGCTCTGAGAAGAACTTTGTAGCTCACAAATAAATGATTGAAGCCTTTAGGCTGGCAGCAGGCAGGTGAGAACATTTTTGGACAGGTCTACAAGGACTAAGCCATCTCTTTTCATAAAAGTCATTTCACTGAATGCATTGATGGAGGGCTTGGTTGTTCTGTCATCTGTATGTATGTGGGGTGGTGCTTTACTAACAATATAAAATAAACTAATCAATTTCTTAATCCAAAATGTTCTTGGAATTAGCATAGCCCTGCCCCTACATGTAGGTACTTCCATCTTCTTACTGTTCTCTTGTGTAAAATCTCTGTTCATTGGTCAGTACAAGCAAATTCTCTCATTTCAAATCATTTGTCAAGCCTAAAAAGGGCTAAAAATGTTCTTGTGCTGATGCAGCTTTGCCCTCAAAGGTTGGGTTTCACACACTACTCCTTGACCTGGCCTGAAGACACCAAAATCTTTAATCAGATATTTCAGAAGGAGAAATCCTGAAACAGTCTCACAATTATTAAATGTTTGGAACAAATGTGTGTTTAAGACCTGAGCAGAACTAGCCAGGCATTTACAAGGATCCCAGCTGAATTGGTTTTTTTCCCCTGCAGTTAAATATTATTATTAAAAAAGCCTTTTCTTCTTCTTTTTATTGGCATTGTTTCCTGTAGAAACAAGGTGCCTGCAGTCACACACTGCTCTCCTCTGCTCTTAACTTCTCAGTTCTTGGAGAACTTCAGTGAAATTTGATCTGGTCTAAGCCCGTTTGATGGAAGGGAAGAGCTCTCAACAATATTCCTGCAAGAATAGGAAGCACAGAGAAAGCATATTAATATTTCCATTCATTGAAAAGCTGTGAGTGCAGCTTTATTAAACATGAAAAAATCCTCAAAGGAAAGACTTGGACTCACAGAACTGCCTGTGTGTGTAGCAAGAACACTGGAATATTTAGTCACAGTTTTCATAACTGGAGTGTGAGGCAGCAAGTGGCAAGGCTGGGACAGTCTGGATTGCAATTTCTGGGCTGCAGAGGTTCCTGGGGTGTTTAACCAGTGAATGTTACAGAGGTGAGCACTGAGTGTTACTGAGGGGCTTGGAAATTCTGCCCTAAGGGGTTTAAAGAGAGGAAATAGTAGAGAAGGGATTCATATGAAGAATTCATGTATAAACTCATATCCTTGATTTTGATTAAATGACCAAAAGATTTTGCCTGATGTGAGCACTTGCTTGCATGAGAGATCACCTTGCAATTCATTATCTAATAAATATCTTTTTATAGGACATTTCTATGGAAAACATAAACTCCTGTTGGTAAGGGACTCTCAATTTCTCTTCAGTCTGGCAGAGTCCAGGGAAATCAACATTTGCAGTGGCCTGACAGTTCCAAGTCCAATCCAGAACACTTCATCACTTTTTATTCCCTCTGAGGGATGTAGGAGATGTGGCATTTGGGCTCTGACTCCAGCCAGTAGCAGAACTGGGAGATTTCTGGTTCCTTTTTACACGTTTCTGCTTTGGCTGTAACATCCTTCATGGTGCAAAAAGAAAAAGAAAGGAGGCTGAAATCTTGCTGTGTTTATTTTCCTTGTGTGTGTCCAAAAGGCAGGGCAGTTCTTAGCTCAGCATTAGAAATTCTGCTTCTCAGTAAAAAGGTCAACAGAAAGGTGGTATTTGCACACTCAAAAGAAAAGAAATAGCTACCTAGGGTTCCCTTGTGTTTAATATTTTTCTCTTATGGGTGATAAAGCTGGATTGAACATACCAGTCTAAGCTGTTCTGCCTCCTGCTATTTTCACATTGTTTTATCTTTTTGCTTTTAATTCCTGGAAATTTTAGGGGGTTTCCTTCATGCCTCACAGGTCAAACTTCTACACCAAGTCCAACAGCCTTTCCCTGAGCCATTACACTGTTCTAAAGCACCCCCATCCCATCCCTGTGGTGGGAGCCAAGGCCCAGGGCTTGTTCCCTCTCCTCTGGAAGGAGACTGATTTCATCTCCCACACAGCCTTTTATTTTTCAGCCTCATTCCTTCTGACTGGATTTTGACCAGAGCTGAGCTAACAGTTTTGAAGCACACAATTCTCTCAGTGTAATCAAGATCCATGGAATTTGTGGTTTGATTTTTCTGTGTGTCATGCCCTGAGGAATTATTTTCCCCGAGAAAAGATCTTTCCCTTTTAATAGCACTTGGGTTTTCTAGATGACTTTTCAAGCTGCACAGATCACACCAGAATGAAGGCAGCACTATTGTTCTGGTTCCTGGGGTGCCATTGTAAAAACTCCTTTTTTTTCCCCCCTCCCTGCATATTAAAGGCCCCTTTTGCCAAACTTTATTTCTTAAAGATGTAGGGGAAAAAAATCAAAATGCAAGAATCAGGAGTATTTTATTGACTGTAAATATGTGCAGCTCTGGGGTGGGAGAGGTTTTCCACTTTTTTTACCAGCAGGTAGGTACAGGGAGGTATTTCTATTTATTGAGTGTTATTTATGTCTTCAGGAAGGGTCACCTTTGTGAGGAATATCTCACCTGAGAGGAAAATCTCACCTAGCATGTGGTAAATAATGGGTGGGTCAGGCCTGGGCAGTGCCACTCAGCTTTTCTCAGGTTTGTGCTGCAGAAGCTTCACAAACCTGGCCAGGAGTGAGATTCTTGGTGGGGATATTCCCTGGAAAAGCCCTCCAGGCTCGGTGCATGCTGTTCCCCCTCTCCAGGGGAGGGGACAGATGGTGGCCTGGGGCTGTGTCACCTCCTGCAGCCCTTGCTGGAGCTGTTGGGGATGTCCATGGAGTGGAAGGAGCTGTCCATGGACAGGACTCCATGGGAGGGCACAGCCATTGTCCTCATTGTCCTCACTGGTCTCCTCCATCCCCTCCATCTCCACCAGCAGGAGCAATGCCACAAAATGTGGTGTCTATTCCACGCTGAGCAGCAGTTCTGTGGCAGTGTGAGCTGGCACAGCTCTGTGGGTCCAGTCTGGCAGAATTACTGGGATCTTTTCTTGTCCTGTTTCCAAACAAGACCATTTCCCTGTGCCACCTGCCCTGAGTTCATCCTGAGAGCACTAATGGGGACCTGCAGAGCTGCTCAGGAGGGATCTGCCAGCAGTGCCCTTTCTGCCTTTGCTATCCTGCAAAAATGCATTGGATTTAATTTATTTGGTTAGGACATCTGCTTTTTGTCTGCTATAACCAGTCCCTCTGACTAACCACGTCTGGTCTAAGCAACATGCACTCTATTTATGTGGCTGCAGCAATTTCACTCTGGTTCTGAGGTTGCAGAATTTTGTTCATTTATGAATAAATGCTCAGAATTCTTTCCTAGCACTTCTGTGGAATGGCTTTTGTTCAGGTTACCTTGATAGGCACGCAGACACTGCACGCCCAGAACTGGCTTTTAACATGACTCAGACTTGTTCTTTGGCAGCCTTGTTCCATTCCAGATCCATCCTGAACCTTGCTTTGTCCTCACTGGAGGAGGCATTTCTGAAGGGAGCAGCAGCAGCTCTGGAGGATTTGTAAAGAGGTGAGGCCTGGCCTCGAGTGATCCCTGTGAGGCTCTGATCTCAGCCTGGCAATATTTCACTCAGTTCCTGTGCAGATTGCAGGAGTCAGCCCTGATGTGTGATGCTGTGGCAGCCTGCCCCACTGACAAGCAGGTATTGATGCCTTTTCCCCTCTGCAGTTTTGTTTTCCAGTCCCTGTGCCACCCAGGGCTGGGCTGGAGGCCCTGGCAGAGCTGGGCTGTGACTCCTGTGGGTACAATGAGCACAGCCCTGGCAGGCAGCCAGCCTGCAGCAGCCAGGACTGCGCTTCCTCATCAATAATATCAATATTTTGAAATACTACCACCTTCTGGCAGCTGGAGGAGAGGATATTCAGACATTTCTCAGTGAAAAACATTACAATGTCCTACATTACAAGGAGATGTACTGGTGTTAACGTGGAATTTTATTTTGAATTTTAATTCTGGTCTTAACTTTGAATTTTACATTCCATATCTGAATCATAGAATATTTTGAGTGGGAAGGGACCCCAAGGATCACTGAGTCCAACTCCTGGCCCTGCACAGGTCACCCCAGGTCACCCCACGTGTCTGAGAGCATTGTCCAAACGCTTCTTGAACTCAGACAGGTTTGGTGCTGTGCCCACTGCCCTGGGGAGCCTGTTCCAGTGCCCAACCACCCTCTGGGTGAAGAATCTTTTCCTGATATTCAACCTAAACCTCTCCTGAGGTCATTTTCCTCTGGAGTTCTGCTCTCAAAGGCCTATTGATCTGGATTTCCAGCGTGTTCCGTCAGAGAAAATGTCATGTGCTTGTTCTCCTTTATTTTCCAGCTCAGACATTTGTTTCACTGGCATCATTGGGGAGAGCTGTTCCTTCCATGCACCCCCTTTTCCATTGCCCCCTCCAAAGGTTTGTACATACAAGCTGAACAAAGCATTAACAGGCTATAATCTCACTATTTTTACCCACCTTTGAGGCTAACAGTTTAGATTTTGGTACTTTAAACGTTGATTTAGCTCCCTTGAGTGGATCCTCCGTGTGTGTCTGACGGCTCAGAGACTCAGCCATTTGTTGGGATTGCATTTGTTTGCAGAGCAGAAGGAAATGGGAGATGTTCTCCTCATACAGATCCATCCAGTGGATTCCCAAAAGGTGCTGTGTGGCATTCACACTCTCTGAAATAATCCCTTCAGCCAGGATTTTCTCCTGGGAAGCTGAGAAGCCTCAGAGAAAAGGAAAACAATTCTGATCTCATTTGCTTCTCCTGTGCTGTGCTCATGTGGAATGTGTTTGGAGATTGTTTCCCCACAGGTGATTGTTCCATTGGATTCTGCTGGGAGTTGTTTTCACTCTTTGGCCAATCAGGGCCAAGCTGTGTCAGGGCTCTGGAGAGAGTCAGGAGTTTTCATTATTATCTTTTTAGCATTCTGTAAGTATCCTTGCTGTATTCTTCAGTATAGTATAGTATTCTTTAATATGATATAGTATTATAAAATAATGAATTGGCCTTCTGAGAACATGGAGTCAGATTCACCATTCCTGCCTTCATTGGGACATTCCCTGCAAATGCAGCAGTGCTGCTGTTCCTGCAGGGGCTGTGGGACAGACTCAGGCTCCCTCCCTCCCCAGGGGCCTGGCATCAGCTGGGTTGTGCTGGCAGAGCTGCCCCTCTCTGCTCTGGGAGACAGCAGGAGAAATTCTTCCCCCTTGGGCATTTATTTCAGTCTGAAGTACAAAGGTATTGGACAATCAAGCTTTAGGAAAGGGGAGGATTTCTGTGTCTCAGGTTCTGATCCTGTGGCCAGAGAGAAGTCCCCTTACAGGGTTCACATAAAAATTCACAGCTGGCAGTTCTTGTTTCATGGGGAGAAATTGGTATGTGTTACGTATTTGTTTGGACTTGAGGGTTTCTTCTGTGTATTTGGGGGTTTTTCCCCCTGGAAAACATCTATTGTATAACAAAACAAGAAGTGAAATGTTTATATTCTTGGTTTTTATGTCGTCTGCTCTGGACAGCCTTACAGAAATATATGTTCATTTTTTGATCAGGCATCTCTGTAAATAATCAATTTCTACACTACTTTTCAATTTTTTTATGCTAAGCAAGAAGGCAAATCAAAACCCTGTCCTTCACAGATAGCAGTTGCAGGGTTCTGCACAAAAGGCTGCAGCACTGGTGCCCCCTGAGTTTCTAAGAAGGTGTTTGAAATCCAGGGGCAGCCTGTAGAATGGGGGGAGAATCCAGGAGTCCTGACTGTGGTGTGCCTGCAGTAGCTCATTTTTATTGTATTACAATCCAGTAGCAAAGAAATTTAACTTTAAACATTGTGATGACTTGTTTATTTCATCTTGTTTGAATGGTGAATATAATCATGTCTTCATCAATGTAGATATTTCCATGCTGCTGAGGTATAAAGATGGTGAATATTTTCTCAGAATGAGTTTGAATAATGGCATTTCAATGCTGTGGTTGTGCTGACTCCATGAAAGGTGCAGGTCCCTGTGTAGGTAATTAACAGCTAAAGAAAAAGATGCACTCCAGGAAACTAATTATCTTTATTTCTATCTGGCAGTGATTAATTTATAACTGAACAGATGCTAAGCAATGTTTAACTGCAGTAAATTCTGTCTTGAGCTGACAGGCCCAGCAAAGGGGACAAACAGAAGACAAGCTTATTAAGAGAAGGGCTGAATCCCATTTGAATTTCAGAGGTGTGAATCTGGGAGTCACAGGGGAGAGAGCTGGCACCTATGATTGTTGCATAGGTTACAGCCTAAGGGTCATTCTTTATTTGCTCTGCTTTTAAATTAAACCTGGCCCATTTGCATTTTGTTGTTCCACACAGGCAAAGCACCCAGGAGATGTGGGAGCAAGTGGCAGTTCAGTGCTGAGAGGAAAACTGAAATATAACTGTAAAAATCCCCAGCATTAGGGATCCTTGAACAAACCTGGGTGCACAGAGTCTGTTTGCCATCCTGAGCCCTTTCTGGCTTTTCTTCCCTGAGTTTTGAGTGGACCAAGAAAAGAATTATTCCTTTAAGCTCTCCATACCTTAGAACGTTTTTCTCTCAACTTTCTAAGTCCAGAAGGAAAGGAGGAGTGGAATGTGGAATATAACATTTCCCCACTTCACAAGTCCTGCCTTTTTTATTTTTATTTTTGTTTTACTTTCCCAGGGGAGGACATAATGGAGTTGAAAGCCCATCACTCCTTTAGAGCCCCCTTGATTGGATTTGTGCCCTCAGTGCTTCCTTACACAGAACTGGGGCTCACATTCACGAGATTATTTCAGTTTTAGCCTATGACTGCAAATTTCAGGAAGAAACGTTATTGCTGTCCCACAGAGTGTAACCATTTGTGAGAACACACCTGGAGAGGGGACACCTGTAGATCTGTGATTTCCCTGGAATTTCATGTGAGAAAGGCAGCAGAAGTCAAAGCAGGCTGTCATCCCTTGCAGTCACCTGGCTGTATCAGTCTCCTGGCTCACTCACTTGGGATTAATTAATGAATTATGCAATTAATACCAGCAATCAGAGGAAGTTCTTTTGCACAGTAGCTGCTCTTTGCCTGTGGTTGCTGGTGCAGGTGTGGAAAGGCAGCTGCTGCTCATATCCCTGGTGCTGAGCTGCCCTGCTCTGCCAGTCAGCACTGTGGGCAGCACAGGACAGGGAGAAATTGTTTTCCAGGGAAAATAAGGTAGGATGAGAGAGGTCAGCTAACCCTGAGAGTGGGAAAAGCTGCTCAGGGGCACAGAGGGCAGGTGGAAATTCAAGGTTGCATGGGGCCCAATACAGAGGCTTTGTCCAGCTGAGGTCTCTGGGGCTGTGCTGATATTCTCATTATTTCAGCACTTTGGGAGCAGGAGCACAGAGTTGCCCATTCAGAGATCTATTCTAACAGCAGCAGGGCTGAGCATGGCCCCAAGGGCAGCTTTAACTGAGCAGGATGTGCCTGAAGCTGAGCTCCCTTGTGGTGCCTCTCACCTGGGGACAGAGGAGATGAGGGTTTGTTTGACCTGCTGGGAGCCCAGAGCTCCTCAGGAGGGGCTGCACACCTGAGGAACAGAGGAGAGAAACCAAGGAGTGCACTGTGAGCTGCTGTGTGAGCTGTGCTGGGATTAAGGCATTATTCCATGCAGTCTGAAGCAGAGCAAAGGGCAGAACATCCCCCCCAATCCCTGTGCTGTGGAAATCAGCTGAACTGCTGCTGGGAGGATGCAGCTCTGACTGGGGCAGGTGCAGGGGGGGTTGTTGCCCCTGGGAGCTCCAGAGGCAGAGAGGGAAAGGAGGAGACAGGTCCTTCATAGTCTGCAGCTCACAAAGCGGGGGAAATAGAACATTCTTTGGAACTGCTCTGTGTAAACTGAGTCTGATTTATTGGGCTGTTTTAATGTCCAGCAGAGATATGAATTTTAGTTCTGCAGCTCGTGTCTTAAACCTGTGCTTGAAGATCCCTCCTGAGGGGTGAGAGGTCAGAGATGCACTGGTTTTTAGTGAATTGTGTTCTCCCATGGGTATCTGGGGTTTTGTCTGTTATTAAGAATCCGAGTGAGCTCGTTTTGGTGAAGAGAGGTTGTTTCTTGCTAAGAGAGCATTTGATGAACTGGATGTAATACACTACATGCAGAATAAATATCCAACATCCAGAGAATTTAATGTTGTTACTGTGGGGCATTTAGTGTGGTGGTTTCCTGCTAAACTTGATGAGTTCAGCAAGATTGGAGGATGGGCTTGAACATTCATTGGAAAAATTTTCAGTGGAAAAGCTCCTTTTAGAATAGCCTGGAATTGCTTAATGATTGTTGCATAGGTTACAGCCTAAGGGTCATTCTTTATTTGCTCTGCTTTTAAATTAAACCTGGCCCATTTGCATTTTGTTGTTCTACACAGGCAAAGCACCCAGGAGATGTGGGAGCAAGTGGCAGTTCAGTGTTGAGAGGAAAACTGAAATATAATTGTAAAAAAATCTCAACAAAGACATTCACCCATAACCCCCTCCTTCTTTTTTAATAAAACCTTGTCTCTGCCCCTGGGACAAAGGGGAGGCTTATTCTTCTTTTGATAGATTGCTTTTTAGGGTTTGTCCATATGTGAGATTGCATTATTGAGCCAGCAGACCAGTTGCTAGCAGTTCTCCACTTCATCACTGCCTGCAATTATCAGCAGATAGCACGAAAAGTAACAGTGCAGAGGAGCTCATAAAAGGGCCAAGAATAATAGGAGAGATGGCTGAAGAAAATTAGTGAGAGCAAAAAATTCCATTTGCTGGCAGTGTCCTGGTGGTCTTGGTGCTTTTTATCCGCTGTTTCTGAAACTCTTTGGTCAGTCTGTGCAGAGTGTGGCTCTGCCACAGCCCAGCACAGAGCAGCAGGACACCAAGCACAGGGTGACACCCCTGGGTGCCTGTCCCAGCACACAGGGCTGCATTTTGGGGTTCACAGAATGACCAGGTTGGAAGAGACCTTCAAGATCATCGAGTCCAACCTGTTCCCTGACAGCTCAACTCAGCCCTGGCACCCAGTGCCACCTCCAGGCTTTGTTAAACACCCCCAGGGATGGGGACTGCACCACCTCCCTGGGCAGCCATTCCCGTCCAGTTCTCTGAGTTCCCCAGTGCCCTGAACTGTGGCATGGGCAATCTGCCTTGCTGGGGGTTCTGCCAGAGGAGTGGGCACCCCCACACCGTGTGTTTGACCTTTCCTGGGCACAGCAGAGCCCTGGGGAGGAGGGCAGGGCACAGGCAGGCAGTGTGCCCACCTGCACCGCTCACCCACAGCGTGTGGGGCACCATTCTGGGGACAAGGACACCACAGGTGCTGTCTAAATTTGTTTTCTGGTGCAGGAAGGTGGCACAGTCACTGTTGGTGTGCTCCACAGGCAGTGGTTTGGTGTAGGCTTAGTTGAGACAGAAACAATACAGAGTGTGGTGTTGTGATGTCCCCAGGATGAGGTGAGAGATGAGAATTTGACTCCAAGTTCTCAGAAGGCTGATTTATTATGATATGATATTATATTATAAGAAATGATACACTAAAACTATACTAAATTATAGTGAAAGGAGACATCAGAAGGCTTCACAAGAATGATCATGAAAGCTCATGACA
The DNA here is from genome assembly GCA_013401095.1 of Passerina amoena. NCBI lineage: Eukaryota > Metazoa > Chordata > Aves > Passeriformes > Cardinalidae > Passerina > Passerina amoena. The sequence continues at coordinate 17,360 of WBNP01001690.1, forward strand.
GACTCAGAGAGTCTGACACAGCTGATGGTGATTGGCCATTAATTAAAAACAATTCACATGTTTGGATAAACAATCTCCAGAGCAGCAAAACATGGAGATGCTGAGGCTTCTCATCTTGCCAGGAGAAGAAATCCTGGCAAAGGGATTTTTCAGAAAATATCATGGTGACAACAGAGTCACACACTCCGTTTTCAGAAGGCTTCAAACTGGTTTTATTCTAGCCTGCATGCTTTTTATACATTCCTGCAGAACTCATAAGTTTACACTTTACTTATGGTCAGGAAAGACAAACAAAGTGCTCATTGGAATGGGCAGTTGCAGGTTTCTCTTATTTATCCTTCTTTCTTTCTTGGTTTCTATGTCAATGACCTTGGTAGAGAATTCTGTACCTTGGTTGGAAATTCTTTCAGGGTGTGTGCAGGGATGGAATGTAAGAAAATAAAGATAGTGCAGAAGGTAATCTCACCCCTGAGGAGCTGCAGCTGTACTGATCACCAAAGAGTAGGAACAGCTGTGTCCAGTGAGGATGAGTGCTATAAGAGTGGGGTAGCTGGGTGAGCAGGGAGCTGCAGTTTGTTGCTGTGCTATGAAGAAGGAGTCAGTGCTGTGAGGAGCTGCCCATGAGAAATCACCAAGAAGGTATGGAACTTTTGTAATAAGTTGACAATAAGGGTGAACATGGATCCTCTTATCATACTTCTCTCTGGCTCACAAAAGTGGCTGTAAAACTCTTCCATGTAGAGTTGGTGCCATTTCCCTTTTCAGACTTCAGGCACTACAGTGCGATGACAGGCAGAAATATGCAGACGTGTTAAAGTGTCTAAAAGCACCTGCTTTGTAGCTAAAAATATCAAATTAGGGCCAGTATGCAAATCTGAAGGTAAGCTATTAGAGTTGGTGTGGAAAGGTGCAGTGTCTGCCTAGTTTCAGGTTTAATGTTAATTTTCATTGCTTTCCTCAAATCCACCATGAAAGCCTTTTGCATTGTGCTGAGAATATATTTCTGACACAATACTTATGGTAGTAATTCCTGCCAGCCAAGGATTTATAATCAGGCTTTGAAAAATGTATTCTTTAAAGTAAGAAGAATAAAAAAGATTTTTCCATCTACTCAGTTCCTAGTGCACAGTAGTGAAGCTGTGTAGTCTAATCCAAAGAGCTGATGAAATAAAAGAGAGATAACAATAGATTAACTTTGATTTGTTAGACTGTATTACATGTTTATCTCCCAGAAACACACACTCTGCAGCTGAAGTTTCACAAGTTTAATTTCAGTTTGTGTGTCCAGGCCATCTAATGGTCAGCCTTTTGCTGTGCTCTTCTTAGAAAGCACAGGCACTTGATCATGGTTTTTTATATTTTTATCAAAAAACAAATGTCTGAAAACTGGCACACATCTTCAACAGAAGAGATAAACCTGCTCCCCAAATGATAGTTCTTTTTAATTCACAGATGTGCAAGCCCAATCAACAACAGCAATAGCAAAATCAAATCCCAGTTTTGCAGTTCTTCATGATGAGGTTTTGGGAGTTTTTATTTTTCACTTAGCATTGAACAAGAGAGCAGACAAAGTTTTAAACAATTATTTTATGCAGCTTTATTTTTCTGTAGCTTTGTAAGCACTTCTATTTTCTTTCTTCTCTACTTTGACGTGGAAAATAAGGAAGGAGAATTCTTTTTTAAATCTAAAAACTCTTTACATTTTTCAAATATATCCTCCTGATCTTTTCTTCCTGTAAACAGTAAAATACATAAAAAATGTGTAAAGTGAGTGTAAAAAATGCACTCCAGTTGTGAGGGCAGAATGAGCAGTGGGAAGAGAGGTGGCACTGGGAGCTAAGACATTCTTCCTTATGTTAAGGGAGTAAGAGGAGGGAAGAGTGTGCTGGTTATGCTTAAAGATTTCAATATTCAAGTATGCACACTCACCAGATTTCTTGAAGCTTGTAGCAGTGAGGATGCATCAAAATATGTTTGCAGTGTCTTATTTCCCATGGTGACCACATCCCCCAAGGAATGGTTGTGCTCAGGAGCTGGAGTTGGCTGCTCCTGATCCTTCCTGGGGGCAGCATGTGGGAGCACAGAAACATTCACATTCCAGCTGCTTTCCCACCAAGGACCAGAGCCTCAGCTCCCACAGCCCAGGGGAGGGTGGAGAAAAAGGTAAAATCAGTCAGGTATAGCCAGGTGTGTCACTGTCATATGCTTGGAAAAATCCCTTCACCAGGATTTCTTCTCCTGGGAAGCTGAGAAGCCTCAGAGAAAAGTGAAAACAATAATTGTCTGATTGCTTCTCCTGTGTGTTGCTGCTTTGGGATGTGTTTGGAGGCTGTTTATCCAACAGGTGGTTGGTTGGTTGGTTTCATGTGAATTGTTTTTAGTTAATGACCAATCCCAGCCAGCTGTGTCAGGACTCAGGAGAGAGTCACGAGTTTTAATTAGTATCTTGTTAAGCTTTCTGTAAATATCCTTTCTCTGTTCTTTAGTATAGTTTCAGTATAACATTCTTTATTATAATATCATAAAATAATAACTTAGCCTTCTAAGAACATGGAGTCAGAGTCATCATTTCCTTCCTGCCACGGGGGACCCCAAGAAAACACCACACAGGTGCCCTCCTGATCAATGCCAGTCTGACTGTCTGGGTTCTTACAGCAGCAGAATTAGGCTAGAATTAAATTACTTTGAAGAAACACAACAAATTTGGTTTAAAGGACAAAGGGAAACAGCAGCTTCATGTGCAGTAGATCTGGTCCTGACAGAAGTTGCTTTGATTTGCTGAGGCTGTGGAAGATGGGTGGGAGGGGAACCCAATTCTGCAAATACAGGGCAGCCTTTGGGTGGTCGCTTTTGCCCTTTTTCTTTGTTTCTGTACCCAAAATGTGCCACCACAGGCACAGCTTAGGTACAAATACGCCTGTAAGTGCTGAGGGCTGGAGCAGGGTGTGTGACCCTGGTGGGGGCTGTGTCTCTCCAGGGGCTTTGTGGGCACAAATTCCATCCCTGAGGTCCCAGAAATTTGGGGGGGAAAAGCTCCTGGGGTGTCCCTGTTCCACGGTCAGTGAGTGGGATGCTCAAGCAGTTGATAATTGCAGTTAGGAAAGGTCACAGGGGACCTCGAGGCAGAAACAGAATTCCAGGGAGCCCTGGAATAAAACTCCTGGTTTATAAACAGGATTTTATCAGGCAGTCTTGGTGCTGGGTTTTTGTTGGCACACACAGAAGTTTGATAAAGTTAACTCTGTTAGTACATTTAGATTTCTGCCAGGCGTTTGACATAGTGCCAGGCAACATTGTGAGTAAAACCATGTGTGATTATTAAATCCATATTGCCCATATCCACTGGATTAAGACTGCCTGAAAGATCACCAAAAACCTCCAAATTGGAAATGAGGAATACTCATCTAATGAAGCTGCTTAATTTGTGCTCATTCCATGAGGATCTGCATTCATTCAGCCCAGTGCAAATCAGTGCCTGTGTCTGGGAAAAAAATATAAAATCATTGTCATGGAAAATGATGGGAAAGTAAGGGAAATTATTAAAACAAAACAAAAGAAACCCTCAAAACCTAGGAGGATATTTGAAGGCTACTCATGTCAACTCTTTGCCTTTATGCTGGGAACTCCTGGTTCAGAAAGCAGGGCAGGAGAGTGGAATCAATCTCAGGAAAAACAGATTTACAGCAGAGCTGTGCTTGAAGGCCCAGAAAAACATCAGACCACAGACTTCTAATAAACACAGCTCTTTCATATTTCAATATAAATGCAATTGCTGGAGCCTAATTCCTCTTTGGTTGTAAGGTGAGCAACATTTCATCTTGATGTAATCTCTGGTGCAAGGGAAATTTTTGATACACATCTTTAAGATGTATCTTATATGTGCATTAGTTTGGTTTATAAGCACTGTCACCTTTAAGTGGTTTTTATTTGTGTGTGGTTTATAAGCTAAATTCAGTTACAGGCACAGATTTTCCATATGAGAATAACAGAAATCCTTCAAAGCAGGGAACTTTGCTTGAAGAAACACTTTCCTGTGGGTGAAATGGGTGATTGTAATTCTTGGAGCTCTCAGGTGTCAGCATTAGTTACCCACAGTGGAGCTAATGTAACCAACCTTATCAATTTTCCTTATCAATTCACAGATGAGCTATCACTGCAGAGTGAAGGAATAAATCTGGAATGGGGGGTTAGAATAACTGGCCTTAAAGCAGTCTGATTTCTTATTCCCACAGTTATTGGTGCTCTCTGTCTTTAAAGCATCAGGCAGGCTCGGGCTGGAGGTGGCTCTCGGTTCTCAGAGGTTGTTTCTTGTAGCACCACATGCCTCAGATGATGTGGATTCAGGGAGGAAATTCTCATTGATAAACGTGTCAGAAGGAAGGAATCCATGAGGAGTGACTGGACCCTGCACTGTGCATCACACATGGGTCACAGGCATTGGGCTGCAGCTGCCTTTGGATGTGGCACTGTGCAATATTCATCCTTTTGTGGGTGAGCACAGGTACAAACCCCTTGTTCTCCCCTTCCCTCGGGGTTTTTCCCAGTCAGGGGCTCTGTGGGATGTTAACCCCTCGTGTTAACAACGGGGACTGCTCCAGCATCCTTGGATCCACTCTCCCAAAATCCCTCCCGGCCGAGGCTGGAAATTGGAAATAATTGGAAATCCCAATTATTCTGGTGGTGATTTGGCTGCGTGGCACAAGGGGGAGCTCCAGGTTCAAATTGCTGCTGAATATTCATAGATTGTGCAGAACATCCCCAGCCAGCTTCTGGTTTAAATTGCTCAGTGTATTAGACTTAACTATAAAATTACAATTTCAAGAATGTAACAGTTTAATGGAACTGAAACTACTTGATTTTTTCCATTAGAATCCTTACAAACTGGCTTTTTCCTCTCTGCTGAGTTGATACAGTAATTCACAAAGAGCTGCTTTTTTATAAAGCTGCTCAGCTCTAACAATGATGTGCAGAATGCAGAGTGCTCACTCCATGAGCTGAACTTGAGCAGTGATGCTGTGCCCCTAACTTGTGAGGGGAGTGCTGGTGCTGATCACTCTGCAGCAATAATGTGCTTTGTTACTGAAATTGCATTAAAATGGAGCTGTGCTGCCTCACCTGTTGTGACTGGCGTGTCAAACGAGCACAAGGAAGCGACAGAAAATTGCTGCACTGCCTTTCAAATGAGAACTGAGAAGTCTTGAGCTTCTTTCCTGCCCCAAATCAGTGTTCAGTGCCAATTGTCAGTGTGGGTGTGCTTCCCTCCCTGCAGTGTGCAGGACTGACTGTGCTGGCTCCAGGGATGGCACAGACATGCAGGGCACACACCAGCCCTGGCCCTGCCCTTCTCAGGGGCCTTGGGCCCTTTGGGACTGGGACTGAAGCTAGAATTGGCTTCTTTTTTTGATATTGCCAAGCTGAAAAGTTGAGTTTTTTCTTTTTTTTTTTTTCTTTTTTATTTTTTTAATCAGAAATTGCTGCTTGTTTGCTTTGTAAGGAAACATGGTAATCCACTCCTTTGCTATAAAACCACAGCCAAGGCCAGGAGTTTGCTGGAGAATTACAGCTGCAGGTGGAATTTCAGTCACCAGGTGCTTTGGGTCTCTCTCCTGGAACTCCTAGAAGACATCCCAGCCTTCTGAACGCTGGGATCTGCCTCAGGACATCTCTCCTGTTGGGGGAGAAATTCCTTCTGTGTCTTGTTTTTGGGAAAGGCAGTGGAAGGTACAGCAGCATGCCTAGAGTGTAAAGGACAATATGTATTTAGGGAGGAAAGGTGTGAATTGAAAGCTTGGGGCTACAAGCTGGCATCCTGGCTCAGAAAAACACCTTTTGTTGGCTTTTCAGTGCAAGTTAAAAGCAGGCAGTTGCCAGAGGCAGGAATTCAGGGCTAAATGTGCTGGGGAGCTGATCTTCTCTGGCAATTCCAATGTGCCTCCTGCAGTTGGGAGAAATTACAAATGAGGCAGATTAGGGCTGCTGGAGACTAAGCAAGTAAAGCTGCAGGAATAATTGAAGCAGCAGTTCTGCCTTCCCCATCTCCCTGAAAAGCACAGAGAGGGGAAAGGCTTGTTTAATTCTGTATTGGATTTCACTCTGCCATTGCATTTCCCATTCCCTCTGTACTTGAAGAGATCTGTGGAAGGAGCAGTGAATTTACCTTCTCTTTGTAAAAATAAAACCTGGGGGCAGTTTATGGCACGCTGGGCTCTAATTATCACTAAATAATGAGGTTGCCAATAAAAGGCTTTTCATTTCCACTCCCACAGCATAGAGCTGTGTGATTAATCCCTGATCTTACTGGAGGTGCAGCTCTGGTGCTCCTGAGGTCCTGCTTGTGAGCCCAGGTCCCTTCTGGGGGTGCCCAGAGCCTTTGCAGGGCACATGGGCTGGGCTGGGCCCCTGAGCTGCCCTGGCACAGCTTGGGGCTGTATTGCCATGGCAGTGCTCTGCTCTGGCTAACCTGGAGGAAACACAGGGCAGGTTTCCAGTGAGGTGAGTGGAAACAGGTTTTATGGTTAAAATACTTCCTCTGAATTAAAAAAAATTAAAAAAAAAAAACCAAACCAGCATGGAGCAGGTGCAGAGATGGTGTGGTCACCAGGAGCTGCTCTGAGTCACAGAGACCCTGCAAGGGATGCTCAGCCTTTGTTGTGTCCTGTAGCCACCAAAACTGAGACACTGTCCCTGCTGTGCCGTCCATGTGTGTGACAGATGCTGCTCCCTCCCTGCAGGGACAGCTGCTGCTGCTAAGAGCTGCTTTTTCCATTTCCTTCTCTTACAAAGGCTTGTTTTCAGCAGGGACAAGCAGTTTCCCAAGAAGGCCATAAAGCTGGAGTCCCTGAAGCACAGCAAAGTGCTGGCCCTGCCCTGGCCTGGAGGGGCTCTCTGGCTGTGCAGTGTCACTGCAGGCTGCTCACAGCTCCAGCCGTGCTGCTCTGCCCAAACTCACCAGCAGATTGGGATGGTGCAGGGATTAAGCAGCTTTCTGTGGGATAGGTGAGGTAAGCAGGACTTACCTGTTGGCTTCCAGCTGTTTCCTTACACTAGTTACTTTCTTTTCAGTCTTTGTTTGCCCTTTGATTGATTCACAGGAGTTTAAGAGAGGAATAAGACATGGGATTCTCATTCCCTTCTAAGGGCTCCATGTGCTAAGTAAAGTGAAAAACCAGGATGGAAAATGTGCAGAAATTTGCTCATCAAGGCAGTGCTGCCATTGCTCCCCCCTCTGCTGCAGTGCCAGCCTGGGCTGGGACACCTGGCAGAGCTTTGGGCATTCAGCAGAGAGCCTGGGCTGCCCCTGAGAGCAGCCTGTGCTCCCAGGCTCTGGGGTGCTGAAGGTGAGTGATGCCTCTCAGAAGCACAGCCCAGACCCCTCAGTTCCTCCCTAACCTGCTTGGGGAGCTGTGAGCATCACAACATCATCCTCCAGCTTCTCTGGGTGGGCTCTCCACCAGGAGCTGGTTGGAGGTGGCTTTTACATTCTCTGAAAAATCCCTTTTGCCCAGGATTTTTCTCCTGGGAAGCTGAGAGGCCTCAGAGAAAAGGAAAACAATTGTGATCTCATTTGCTTCTCCTGTGTTGTGCTCATGTGGAATGTGTTTGGAGATTGTTTCCCCACAGGTGATTGTTCCATTGGATTCTGCTGGGAGTTGTTTTCACTCTTTGGCCAATCAGGGCCAAGCTGTGTCAGGACTCTGGAAAGAGTCAGGAGTTTTCATTATTATCTTTTTAGCATTCTGTAAGTGTCCTTGCTGTATTCTTCAGTATAGTATGGTATTCTTTATTATAATATAGTACTATAAAATAATAAATTAGCCTTCTGAGAACATGGAGTCAGTCAGATTCATCATTCCTGCCTTTGTCAGGGCTTCCCTGCAAATCCAGTAGTTGTTCTGATGGCTGTGGTGTGTCTGTCTGTCTGCATGCTGCAAACAGTGCCCAGCTTACATGCAGGAGTGTTCCCATGGATCTCTGCACACACACCACCAGAACTGAGGTTTCCAGCCCATGAGTGTGGGAACCCCCCTGTGCAAGGGCAGAGGGCTTTGTGAAGGGGAAGGTTCCAGCTGGGAGCCAATTCCCTGGCACTGGGGTGGCACAAGGGCAGAGGAGTGCAGCTCCCAGCTCTGCCCAGAGCTGCAGCTCCTGGGGCTGGAGGCTGCATCTCCATGGTGTGACCCCTCTGCTGTGCTCTCACTGGTGCCTTGTGAGGGCTGGACAGAGCTAAAGAATAAAGCAGGGATTTATTAAAAGGCCTCCATGGATCCACCTTGGGCAGCACCAGAGCCCAGCCAGGGCTGCACCCAAGATGAACCAAAATGGCCCCAAAATGCACGGCCGGGCACGGGCTCTGTCCCTGGGATCAGTTCTGCTCCATTTGCACCTTGCAGTTCATTGTCCCATCCCAGCTTTAGCCCCTGCAGTCCCACCCTGCTTGTTTTTCTCTCTGCAGCCCACGGGGTTTGTGCTCTGGGGCTGAGATTTGGATCATTTGTCCTTGGTCCCCAGCTGGAGCAGGAATTGTTTTGTCTCCCTGCTCTGTGCACAGAGCTCACCATCCCCTGATATGAACCCAGCCCCACACACTAAAGCAGCACAGAACCTGAAAAATACAAAAGCCAAACCTGAGGCATGATCACAAGTGGCTCTTAGTTCTGCTTCTACAAGTTCCAGGCTCATCCCTTGCAGAGCAGTGGCATTAAGCCACAGGCTTTGATTGCCTAACAAATTTGGCCTGTGCTGGGCTAATCATCCAGTAATTTGTAATAATTTTACCTTATCTTTTTATGTGGATCATATATTTCTCTATTCAAGATGAAAACCAGTAAAACACTGATTAAATGGTTTTTTCCTTATGCAATTTGCTGTGTTTGCACCGCTTGCCAGGGGGAGAGCTGTCATTAGAGTTTCAGATGCTTTTCCAAAATAAATGAAAGACCATTATTGCTGAGCATTACTGTCTGCATGGAGGCAAGTCATTTTTGGTAGTATTTAGTCTCATGCCAGGGCAAGATCCAAACAGAAACTTGTAAGTGTATGTAAAACTAGACAGACACGTTGGAATATCCTGTACACCTCAGGGATTAATGAACTCTTAGTTTAGACACTAAGAGTGAAAATCAGATTAAATAATTTACCTTTTGCCAAATTGATCCTTATTTTTTTTTTTGATTAATTTTTTGCCACGGTAAAAAGAAGTGATGCATCTAAAATGCAAGCAATAAACTATTTCCTCACCCCTGCACCTCTTTTGATTAATTTTAATCGAATTTGAAAACCTTTTATCATTTATCAATTGTTCTTTAAATGCGATCTCAGAGTAGAGGATTGACAAGTTTAACAAATGTCTGCAGAAAATACTTTGCCATTCCCTACAGGGAACCCTTGTCTTGTTTTAATGACTTCAAACCAGCTTGGTTCCAGGCTTGTTAACCTGGCTGCTCTGTTGAAAGATTTTCTGTGCACTGGTAGGACATGACAGTCAATGCTTCCTCCTTCTCTTGCTCCTCCTGCCTTTGCCCAGCATAACTTCCAGAGCCTGTGGGTTTGTGCATGGAGTGACTTCTCCCTGGAAGTCTCAGACATAATTGTCCATCACCAGTGTCCTTGTGTGCTGGCCATCATATCCAAAAGAGGAATTAAGTATCCAGCATTAGCTGGGCAGACTTGCAGGGCTTTTCCCCACTGAAAAGCAGCTGTGGTATGTGTGTGCTGTTCACAGTGACTAATGCCAGTTCCCTCTGCCTTCAGTGGTACCAACCCAGCCCTCTGTAAGTTCTTCAGATACCTCCAGCATGGATGAGGCTGCAGACAACAGGAGTCTGTTCAGATCCTATTGTAAATGTTGAAATGTCACATGCTTTCCTTTTTTGTCCCATCGTTACATCATTTATTCTTCTAGGATTTGTTTTCTCCTTGGTCCTTGCTGTTAATCATGGCAGTATTTTTAGCACACAGATAACAAGTGGTGCTTTGTAGCCCATAGTTGTGCCACAACAAACTGCCTGCTATTCTCTCATTCCTTTTGTCTTGTGTTCAAAATCACTTTGGTTCTCTGTGTTCTCTGATACTGTACACATCTTAAAAAAGAAAAAGGAAAAAAGAGACTTCCTGTCTTATTTTTTTTCTCCTTTTCCCCCCTGATTTTTTTGGCAGAAAAGCAAAGCCAGTTCTCTTGTTGTGCTTTTTTTGTCTCCCTGGTATCTGCAGGCCTTTTTTGTACTTCCCATGCTGAGGGGTGTCAGCCCCACGGTGTGTGATGGACAAAACCTCTCAGCATCCCAGCAAACACTTGAGAAGCACACAGGTCAGGGCAGCTGTGAGCTGGAGCACAGAGCTCTCTGTCTGCTCAGCCACTTGAAGCTCTCAGCTCCTCTTTGAGCCAGGGTGGTCCCACTCAAGCCCTCAAGTGCCTCCTGATGTCCACAGGGAAGATCAGGAGCTGCTGGATGGCTCCTGACCTCTGTGCCTCGCCCTGGCAAGTGGGACAGGGTTTGGTTCCTTGTGCATTGGAAGCTTCCAAGTATCATTTACATTTTGTAGGCCCAGATGATGAGTGGGAATGGGGATGGAACAGGGTCCTTCTAGGATCTCTGCTTAAGGTGCTGTAACTTCATCCTCTGAACATAAACTGGGAAGAGCAAAATTATTGCTATTATTGCTATTACAGAATTATCTGTTACTGCTAAACAGATTGTTTGTTTTATGCTTACATGCCAGAAAAGGGCTTTCTGTAGGGGAGGGCTGCAGGGCCATCGCTGCAACTTGACCTTTTCTGTTGTGTGCAGCATTGTGTCCTGTCAGGCTTGGGTTTTTCTCTATTATGTCATTAATTCTATTTATTTTTCTCTTTTCAGCTGTCTACCCCTTTTAGCAAACAAGTGAAGCATGCATGTTTGTGAGTGTGCTACATGATGTGTGTGATGGGCAGATGGTTTGAGTTTTCCTGGTCTTTCCTGATCTGCCCTGTGCTTGCTTGCTTGGGGATTTTATACTGAGGATTCTGATTTTGTCTGCATCCAGCACAGAGGGTTGGAGGGAAGGGAATCTCTGCAACAGAAATCAGAACTTTAGTAAAGAAACCAGCCACTAACTTGCAACTATGTCAGAAGTGGCTCCTCTTCCCATTTGCTATGGTGTGCCTTACAAGTAACTATCAAAATAAGATTGTGCATCCCATGACTGAACTGGCAGCTTGGGTTTTCAAGCAGAGAACATTTGTAGCAAGGGGAAAGGGATTCCCTGCCCTTATTTTTCTTCTTAGCTCTTCTTGGGTACAATATTTTGTGGTGCATGCATTTGTGTGCATTAAATGTGTTTCCCTCAACAATGTGGTTTTGCTGTCGTTAATCCTGCAGTGAACTTGTGTGAATTTGTGTTGCTGTTTGTCCCTCTGTGGCAGCAAAGTATAAAATCATGAACTCAGGACTGTGACCTTTCTGCAGAATCAAGGGGGAGAGGTGCTAAATTGCAGAAGGGAACAGTTTTACCCAGACATAAATCTCCAGCAGTATTAGCAGAAAAATTGAACAGTATAGGTCACATAAATTGATTTGTGTATAAATATTCTCTGTTCCAGATTTGTGATGACAGGAAAATCTTTCTACATTTGACCTCTCTTCTAGTGCAGTTATTTTGTCAGAAGTACCAAACACTGGAGCAAGGAAAACAATGCTTTGTGTTTAACAACAAAAACATGAATAGAGGCTGCTCAGTTTCCCACATTTCTCTAAAGCTCTTCAACCTTGACCTGGGTAAACATTTGTCTTGGACAAGTGCAAAGACATTCTGGTCTCCAGAACTAGACCGTGCTTGCCCTTTACTACTACTGACATTTTGTGCTGTGTTTTCAGAAGCAATAAACACAGTGATTTTTGCTACATACTGAAACCCTGCATCAAATACTGAGTTAGGTAAAAGCTAGAACAGATTAAAAGTGCTGCTTTAGCAGTGCTTCTAAGCCATGAAGCTGGCCCTGGAAGGTGTGTGCTGAGCCCATGCCCTGTGGTGCCAGGGGAGCAGAGGCTTTGGTGTCCCTGTAGCAGTGAGGAGGGCTCCAGGCTGAGCCCCATCAGTGCCTGGAGCTGGGGGAATCCATCTCCCACCTTCAGCCATCCCCAGTGGCTCCAGGCTGAGCCCCAGCAGTGCCTGGAGCTGTGGGAATCCATCTCCCACATTCAGCCATCCCCAGTGGCTCCAGGCTGAGCCCAGGCAGTGCCTGGAGCTGTGGGAATCCATCTCCCACATTCAGCTGAGCTCAGTCAGTGCCTGGAGCTGGGGGAATCCATCTCCCACCTTCAGCCATCCCCAGTGGCTCCAGGCTGAGCCCAGGCAGTGCCTGGAGCTGTGGGAATCCATCTCCCACATTCAGCTGAGCCCAGGCAGTGCCTGGAGCTGGGGGAATCCATCTCCCACATTCAGCTGAGCCCAGGCAGTGCCTGGAGCTGTGGGAATCCATCTCCCACCTTCAGCCATCCCCAGTGGCTCAGGATTTG
>WBNP01001690.1:29863-44465 GCA_013401095.1 Passerina amoena
CTGAGTGCAGCTGGGCTCTTGTTTTACTCTTAGGGGACAAGAAGTGTGACTTGTCCTGCTCCATGTCAGGCAGTTGCAAATGGAACAAATTGGATGAAATGTGTAGGTCTGCTGGTAGCTTCTGCAGTAAAATACAGATTCCTCTCCCAAGAATAAAACCTGGGGGCTTTGGAGTGATGATTTCAGCTCCCTGTCTTGCTGGTGGAAAAGGTGAAGCAAAAGAGAAGGAGTTTAGGACCCCTTGAGGAAGGAGACTTGGAGGTCTTGGTGTCTGATCTCTTTCTGGACAGCACTAAGATCTCCTGTTTACTTCTGTAAAATTTAGCACCACCATCTGTGTGATGAAGTTTTTACCCTGGAAACAGGAATGAATTGGAGCCACAGTGCAGCCCAGAAAGGTAAAGAACTTTTCCACCTGGGACTCCAGGACCAAACAGCTGCTCTGGGGTGTGAAGGGTGGGCAGAAGCAGAGACAGTGCAGCAGATGGGAATTGCAGTGAATATCCTGCACACATGGATTGGAAAAACTGTGTAAGGAATGAAATCAGGGCTGAAGCCAGGGGGATCAGCAAGGGCTTGGAGGGCAGAGTTCAGGCCCTGAGCTGGGTTCATCCAGAGCTGCACTGCATGTACTCATTATTGGCAGCTGGTCTCTCATCCCCCACGTGTGTCCACGTGCATTTGGAGAAACTGCCTTCTGAGGAAAGCTGGAATTTTGACCTCAGTATTAATCTATTTCTGTTTTGTTTTGTTTTTAATGAGCCACAGGCAAGGTCTTCTCCCTGTGACATATGTGGATAGTGTGCAAATTAGGACATTTTCCATTTTGCTTCATAAAAATTCCTATGCTGGGATCACAGAATATCCTTTTGTATAGCCATGGTCATCTGTCAAGGCTAATTGTTAAGTGTCTGCAAGCAGGGTTTTCAGAAAAGCAATTGGATTCTTGCTGTCTTGGCCTGTCTAAAATCCTGTCAAGCAAATAATGTGAACCCTTGCTCCATGCTCATTCTCTCTCCTCTGCTAAGTTTGTTTTTATTTGCTTTCTGCTATTATTTTTTTTTTCTTGCAAGAGTTCAAGTCCTCTCCTCTCCTGAGAGTGTACTTTGTGCTGAGGCAGTGCTGTTTTGCAGCAGGGTTTTCCCTCTGGCAGGTTCAGAAGTTGGGCATCCCCATTTGCTGTGCCCCATTGGCAAGGGGCCAGCCCCCAAGAGGGGCAGCATCACTTTCCCCCCCAGGGTTTGTCCTGGCTCTGCTCTGCTTCTGCTCAAGTGTGGTGGGGTTTACAGGGGTCCCAGGATGAGGGAAGAGATGAGGATCTGACTCCATGTTTCAGAAGGCTGATTTATTATTTTATGATATATGTTATATGAAAAGAAAATGGTATATTAAAATTACACTAAAGAATAGAAGAAGGGGTTTTATCAGAAGGTTAGTAAGGAATAGAAAGGGATGATAATGAAATCTTGTGACTGATTAGAGAGTTTGACAGCTGGACTGTGATTGGTCATTAATTAAAAAAAACTACATGAGATTATTCAAAGATGCACCTGTTGCATTCCACAGCAGCAGATAATTATTTATTTACATTTTGTTTCTGAGGCCTCTCAGCTTCTCAGGAGAAAAGTCTTAGGATTTTTCAAAAGGATTTTTCATAAAATATGTGTGTGACACTTAAGGAAGGTTCTCTCCTGGCCTGGGAGTTGCTGAGGAAAAGGTGCTTCAGATGAGCTTTACTTTTCCCTTAGGAATGGCCCCAGATGTTACTTTGATAAGTATTTATTTTTTGTTTACTGTTTTATTTTCTGTTCTGTTTCTCGAGTTCATTACAGTGGGGAATGCTCTTGATGCCTCCAGTTCCCAGGGAGGTTCTCAGCTTTTGGGTTTGTATCACTTCCATTGCTCATTCCATTCCCTGGGATGGGTACAGAGGTGCCATTTGTGTGGCCTGAAGAGTTTATTTCATTGAAACTAAAGAGCTTTCCTACCTGATGCTATTCCAGGCAAGTACTTTATTCCCTTGACATAATAAAGATTGTCCAATTAACTGCTACAAATTTCTGTGCTCTGCCTTGAGGTAACTTTTCCTACAGCCAGGAGAAGAATGAAGGCTGTTCCACCAACAATCTGGAATAATATTCTTTTGCAATACCCTTCAAGCAATTACAATATTCTGTGGAGCTCCAGTCAGTACATTTTCAGCATGATTTTGGACAAACTGCTGAACACATCTTTTTGGAGGCTGACATCTCTTACATGTACCCTCTCTGGTTGGTTTTCACTGATTTTCAGGGTGATCATGGGCTGGCATCATCCAGTCGCTCAAAGCCATCTGGTAATTCAGTTTTGTAGCTGCAGTCTTAAAACTGTCTTTATAATCCAGAATACAGGAGCTCTTTTTCAGCCCTGTAGAAGTGGAGAAAGACCATTTGAAATGCTATTTGCCTTTGTGATTTTCCTTTTCTAATTATCCCATTAGCACACTGCATTTGTCTCATCGTTTTCCATAATTGCTAATAAATAAGATTATTTGTGAAATTTCCACTGGAGCCCATTAGAATAGTTCTGGCAGAGAAGAAATTCTCATCGTGTCAGTTCTGCTTCACAAAATCTTCAGGGCAGCTAAACTCATTATGTGCCAGACTTGAGCTTTCTTGTAATCTGTTGGCAGTTATTTAATTTTTCAAAATGAACTCTTTCCATAGGTATTTTTTCAGAGGAGAAGCCTTTCTCTCAGAGAATCTTGCAGCAGTTGTGCTCAGCTGATTGTGTAGAATACATGAAATCCTTTTGTTTTCCTTTGTGCATCCGGATTTTACCCTGGTGACTGCAGCTCCTGCAGCAGAACTGTACTCTGGTATAAATGCCATGGTTCTTTCCACAAAAACAAGTCATGGCTGCTGATTGTGTGCCAGTAAACTTATCAAGACGTGTTTCTTTTCTTTTTTTTCTCCTTATTTTTTTAATAAAGTGTTTATTTTGGCAGCTTAGTTCCGTAGAGAGGTCATGGGTTGATCATCCCTTTGTGGAGCTCTCTCAGCCATGTGATGCTCAGTGAGAGTAACCAGATTTCAGCTGCTCCACAAGTGACAGAATGTGTGACTGGGGAGGTTTTTGTGAGCAGTGCCACGGTGGGAGTTGCTCAGAGATGAGCACAGCCTGTTGGTCACAGTCCGGTCACTTTTAGTGCCAAGGCTCAGGAGGGGGAGCTCAGCCCTCTGCAGCTCAGGGAATGCTGAGTTTGAGGGGTGTCCTGCTCTGCCTGGCTTTTCCTCATGGAGAATTGTGTTCAAACTCAGCAGCAGCTCAGGAAAACAACATTTTCTTTCCTTCCTTGGAGTTCCCGTGGGTGACAAGCAGCTGTGAAACCAGGGGAGGGATTTGTGTTTGCCATGTGCTCTGCTTGTTCCTGCCGCTGTGGGAAGGAGTGGGCAGAGGGGTCAGTCAGATCAAAGCTGATAATGCTGCTGAATTATGTCACATTCTGCAGCTTCTGTCACTGCTTTTACTAGTTGGTGCACGTTTCTGTGTTCCCTGAATTGGGAAGAAAACAAGGATTGCAGAGCCCTGTAGCTCAGAGGGTCTCACGCTCCAGGGGCTGCATCTGGAAACTGCGAGGGAAATGTCCAAAAATTATAAATCTGGGGACACCACTGACTGCTGCAGATCATCAGTGGATTCACACAACTGAATTTCAGGCAAACCATTCCAGCCCAAGGGTCAAATGATGAATAAATACAAGCCAAAGCACACCATCTGGTGAACCATGCCTAACGTGACTGAATTCGTTTTTCAGGGCACCTCAAGGCTGGTTAAGTGGCTTCTCCATATTTCCCATTGCTCCTGAGTAAATTGAGAGCAATGGGAATTATTGCCTCTCCCCATCATCCTTGAACCCCTGAGTCACTCAGGGTGGGTGCTGGCTGCTCTGGGTTGTGCTGGAACAAACAGGCTCTGCACATGGGGTGGAAATTCAGCATTTCAGCTCCCTCTGCTCCTGGGGGGTTTGCAGGCAACACAGATCCCTGAGATGATTTCCTGCTTGATAAGTTATGCCCAAAGATGAAAGAAGCAGAGCTGATGTGAAATGATTGTTGTAAAGTCTATCTCAACACTGTATAATTTTCCAGACAAAAAAAAAAATTAGACAATTACTCCAGAGCTCCCTGGCTTTAGCAGGTTGAGTTTAGAAGGCAGAGAAAGCAGATATTTTCTTTTAGGTGCTCCAGTCTGCAGATTTCAGTGTGTTCTTCTCTTACTGAATGGTTTTTATATTTGTACAGAAAATAGGACAGTCACAGTTTTATAGCACCAAAGGAATAAGTGGTGAGATGTGATTTTTCAAGTCTCAGGAAGAGTTTGTCCTTCCCAGTGTGTCTCAGAAAGGTGTCGCTGCTTTAGCCCTTGCTGATCACAGTGGAATTATTCAACCAGTGCCAACAAAAATGATGAAAAAAATCCATGGCAGATGACAAAATATTTCTGCTTAGACACTGCTAAATATCACTGCTGGTTTTTATATATATATACTGTATTTTTAACATGTTATTAATAAATTATATATTTGCTTATTATTTATTTAATTATAATTTCTATATAATTTATTGATACATTATTTATATTATTGATATATTATTAATATAATATATATTATGTAATTAATACACATTTTATTATAGTTATATATATTAATATTATATGTATTTCTATATATATTTATATATTATATCTAGAGATATATACACACATATATAATATATAAAATATATATAATATTATATATAATATAAAATATTATCTATATAGTATATATATATTAATTATATATATAGTGTATATATATAATATTTTATATATATAATGCAGCTCCTGCAGTGATTTCCCTGAAATTCAAAGTTTTTTTCCATTTTTTTAGAAAATAATTTTATTATTTGAAGTTATTTCTATTTTATGTGCTTGGGTTTTTTTAAAGGCATATTATGTATGATTAATTTATATTATTAATATGTATGAATATATTATATAATTAATACATATTTTATTATATTTCTATTACATATATTAAAATTAGATGTATTTTGATATATTTTATATATTATATATACAGATATATATATATACACACACACAAATATATATATATATATATATATATATATATATTATCTATACAGCCATCCCTAATGCAGCTCCTGCAGCCATTTCCCCGGAATTTGAAGTTATTTCTATTTTATTAGAAAATAATTTTTTAATTCAAAGTTATTTCTGTTTTATATGCTTGCTTGCCTTTTTTTTTTAAAGGCATATTTGACTTTGAGAAAACTCTGTACCTTGCTTGCTTTTCATATTAGGCATTTTAAAATACACATTTCAGAAAAGCATCTGGCTTTTTAAAATGCTTTTTTTATTTAGATATCTTAATTTATCCTTTTTTGATTGATGAAATAAAAATATGCCTTCAGCTGAAATGCAAGTCCGTATGTAAACAGCATTTCACTTTTTATCTTTTTTTAAACTTGAGCTGAGCCTTACCTAAGAGCTAAGAAATTGATACTGTTTTTTTTGAAATACTGAAAAGCTGGGTTTGGGAGGCTGGTGGGTTTTTTTATAATTTGCTTTTGGTTTTTTAAGTATCAGAGCTTAGCCTGATCAATCAGTGGAATAGCACTGGCCTGAGGCTCGAGGTCTGGATGGAAATTCTGTCTGCAGGAGCTGTTCCTGGGCTCCAGTGTAACAGCTGCTTTCAGGAGTGCTCCAGTGACAATATTTTAATACAGCTTTCCTGGACATTCCTGCTGACATTTCTGGGTTTAGTTGGAATAAAGTACTAGAGCTGTAAGCAGAGTTAACAATTCTGTACTACAATATTTCAGTTAAATTGCAGGTTATTAAATAAAGCAAGCCAATTCCTGATCTTACTTAATGTACATTTCCAGTAATTCAGGATCTGATGTCAACAAAAAAAAATTGTTTAGATAGTGCAAAGGAGTAAATAATCAGATTATATTTCAGGAAATGTATAGTGTTTATTTCCAAGCATTTTAAGGTGGTGCAGAGGTAGTAAAGGCTCTGCAGGGTGGTGCTTTGGGTCAGATGGGCAAAAGGGCTGTTCCTAGTGAGGCTTTGGCTCTTGGCTGGGATGGGCTGGGGATTGCTCCCTTCCTGCTGGGTGTGCAGTTCTGTGCCCTGCTTCCTCCTCCTCCTCTTGTCTGAAATCACCATCTCCTCCCAAATCCCCCTCTTCTCTCAAACCACCCTCTTCTCCCAAATCCCCCTCTTCTCCCAAATCCCCCTCTCCTGCTTGCTCTGAGTCGCCCCAGGCTCGGGATTGTTCCAGCAGGGATCTCCCAGGGAGAGCACACGGGACAGCACAGCTTGGAATCACATTTTCATAAAATGAATTACACTCTATACATCACCAAGACAGCAGCATCTAAGCAGAAATATTTTGTCATCTGCCACACATTTTTTCATAGTTTCTGTTGGTACTGGTTGAACAATTTCACTGTGATCAACAAGGGCTAAAACAGGTTATTATGGGAAAACCCAGGAGCTGCCTTTGTGCCCTGCAAATCTTCTGCCTCCTTTTCCACCAGCTTTTTACCCCATTCATGGGGCAGATCCCATCTGTTTCAGCACTCTGGTTGCTTTCTGGGCTTTTCCACTTGGGCAGGTTGTTGTATTCACAGGGACCCCCAACAAGGGGAGAGAATGATGCATCTGACTCCATCTTATCAGAAGGCTAATGAATTACTTTATTGTACTACATTATTCTATACTATATTCCATTACATTACATTACATCTAAACTGACTCTGCCAAGCACTCAACTGCACAGAACTGCACAGGTGCCTGTCACCCAAGAGTCCTGACACACACACACACACACACACACCTGGCCCTGACAGGGCAAGGAAACAAAACCCCATCACTGTGGGTAACCAGTCTCCATGTTGCATTCTGCTTTGGCACAAACACAGGCACAGCAAATGATAAGAATTGTGTTTTCTTTCTCTGATGTTCAGAGAATGTGAAACCCAGAAATATTCTTGGGAAGAACTGTGCCTTGCTTTTCTCTGTGAAGAGAAATGTGAGGCTACACCAGACCAGAGCTGGGCCACTTCTGATGTGCTGCTGGTGGCACCAGGGAGGTGAGGAAGGAGCTGAAGAAGCATTCACACAGATTCCATGCAGTGTCTGACACATGGAATTTAGTCAAGCTATGTGATGGATCTAATTGTGAACAATCTGGACAACTAAAATATCTGTGCATAATGCACACATATCTCCAGAGCTTTAAGGAGTTCTTAATCATGGGTGGAACTTGAAGGATAGGAGAGCCCCTTTGTCTCCATGGCCCTGCTCTCCTGGTGGTGATGTGTAGAAGGGAGGATTTAGCAGCTGGCATGAGCTGCCTGAGCCTGGCTTTGCCCATTCTGGTCCCTTTGAGGGCTCTGGCTTTGATGCTGCTGCTGGCTCTGAACTCTCCATGTTTGTGCAAACTCCATGCCCTGCTGTAGGTTTGTAATTGCATTTGGGGCAGTTAATGGAGCCTGGTGATTCCTGGGGGAAAAAACAATGTCATTTGCTGAAAAACACCCCTGCCAACCCAGGGGTTTCTTTATCCTGGGTTATAGTGGTGTAAGCCTCCAGAGAAATTCCAGCAGCTCTAACCAGGGGGTGAATGCAGAGCAGTCAAGAGCAGTGAAAAGGAAAACCCTTGCATTGTGCTGCTGTGGATGGGTTTCTGATCAGACAAAGCAGCACACACAGGGAATCCCCAAACAGACTGGTGGAGGCCAGGAGCTGACCCATTAAATTAAATTTCTCCTGTTTTACAACGAGATGATCTCAGGAAGCTGTGTCACATGTCCCTGTGCTTCCACACTGGGTCACCATGAGCTTGTTTTCACATGATATTCAGCAAATAAAATGATTTGTGAATAAAGGTAAAGGCAGGTAAGATGCAGCAGGGCTGTAATATTGTCCAAATGCATTGATGTGGATTTTTACAATCCACACCACCCTTGGCTTCAGAGTAATAGTTCAGCTGGGTTCTTCCTGGGGACACAGCTCCAGCTGGGTCTGCTTCTGAGATCTGAGCCCTGCCATCATTTGGGGTGTGTTATTGCATTGTGAAAGCTTATCCTTCAGATTAGTTCACACATCTAGGAGTTACTTACCAAGAAAAAATAGAACATGGTCTTTAAAAGGCTCAGTGAACAAAAAAATACCATCTCAGTGCAACCATTTGTCCACTCAACACTATCTGACTATTAAGGCAAAACATAATTTTTCTCAATTCTCTGTTCTAAACAATATTTTTCTTTTTTTTTTTCCTGAGAAGTGACATTTATTGAATTTACTGAAAAAGCAGGCCACTCTCAGTTATTTCTTTGTCTAAGCTGCACCTTTAGCAGCAGTGTCCTACAGTGTGTTCTGCCCCAAATTCACACTTTGATTATGAATCTTTTTCAAATCCCAGCCCCCTTTCATTGGAATTTGTTTCAATCTGATAAAACATCATTTCTGTCTTAAATGCCCCAAGTTTCTGCAATAACCTGAGAGTGAATTTTTGGAAGCTATCAGCTTTGACTGCTGCATGGAAGGACTTGAGAATGTTAGTTACAAAGGTTCAAATATTAAATTATGAATGAAACAAACCTCTCCATGGTTTATGAAATTGCTGTTGGTTCATGACTTGAATAGTTGAAAGTGGTAAATGATACTGCAAGAAACTGTGACTTTTATTCTGGTTGGTGTATTTTAAAACATAAATATTTATAATAAATTTCATTCCCATTTGCAAAACATTTTCTTTTTGTAAGTCCCCTGTAATATGATTACTGGTTCTGATGGATGTGGTTCCACTCACTGATCTGTTATTTCTTCTGTTTTTCAGTTATACCAGCAGAGTTGTTTCCAATGGACTGAAGGCACAAATTAACAATCCAGAACTGAAAGTCAGAGGATTGGACCCACTCATCAAAAATTTAATTGATAAACTTCAGCACTTTAATCAAGTAAGTAATTTTTCCAAGATAAAGCCATTTTATTATGGAGCTGAAGGTAAAATCTCCAGGTGGAGATTCATGTTCATATTCCATCATCATATTGCACCCTCCAGGCCTGCAGGCCTGAGGTGGCTGTGCTGTGGGTTTGGCTAAAGGCAGCTGAAGGTGCCATGGGCCCAGCTGGGCTGGGAGCTCCAGGGAGGCAGAATTCCCTGGAAAAGGCTCCCTGGCTGCTGCTGAGCAGTTCCCCTGGAGCCTGGGCTGCAGCTGCCCCTGCAGGGACCCTCCTGGCCAGGGCACTGCCCTGTGCTTGTGCAGCTTCTGCTCCTCAGGGGGGAGTGAGCCCTTCCTGACCCACAGCTGGGCCAGCTCAGAGGTGCTTCAAACACTTTTATTCCATTTTCAGTCTCATGTGAAGGGTGAGACAATACAGATGTTACAATTCGCACCATCATCATCAGAAGCCAGCTATTTCCTAATTACATTAAAAGTGTTTCTTGGCCTGTCAGCTTTTGCCACAGCATGCTGTAAATGTCTTAATCATCTAAAATTACTCTTTGTGGATCCTACCACAATGCAACTTTCATGGTTCTGTTTCTCTAAAGTATCCAGGCTTATTTGCAAGGCCATCCTTTGAAAATTGCTTCTAGTTCTGATTCTCTCTCAATAGTGTCTGTCCTATTCCATGGCATTTCTAAGTCAGCATTTCTTACCTCAAAGTTTGCATACAGATACACACTATGTGAGCTTTCTCAAGCTTTGAAACTTCTCTACAGATCCATTTCCCACATGCAGGGGTGTGGATACCAACAGATCAAGCCCAAAATGAGCCTGTGAGGGTGTGACAGCCATACTGGAAATGCTGAGGTCAGGACAGAGGCTGCTCCAAGATGAATTCACCTTGCCCCGAGAAAAGCATTTCCTTCACAGGCCTTCTTCTGCCCAAAAGGACAGGACAGGTCACCTTTGGGTTTGTCAGAGATGTGATTCTCCTGTGCCTGCCTCTGCCATCTCTGTGGGTCACACAGATGCACGTGGCATTGGAATAAATCTCATGGGACTCTGTGGTGTCTGCAAGGTCCCCAGGATGAGGTGAGAGATGAGGAATCTGACTCCATGTTCTCAGAAGGCTGATTTGTTATTTTATAATATATTATATTATGGAATGCTATACTAAAACTATACTAAAGAAAGAGAAGGATACAGACAGAAGGTTTAACAAGACTGAATAATAAAAACTCGTGACTGACTCCTCAGAGCCTGACACAACTGGCTGTGATTGGCCATTAATTAAAAACAATTCACATGAAACCAATCAAACATTCACCTCTTGGTAAACAATGTCCAAGCCACATTCCAAAGCAGCCACATACAGGAGAATCAGATAATTATTATTTACATTTTTCTCTGAGGCTTCTCAGCTTCCCAGGAGAAGAAATCCTGGCGAAGGGATTTTTCAGAAAATATGGCAGTGACAGGACTCCATTTTCCTCTTGGTGGAAGAAGCTGAGTTTATTAAAAGCCACACACTTTTTTAGAGAGTTATGATACAGGGGGACCTGGTTGATCCTCAGTCAATACCCCTCACACCAGTGGCTCATTGGGCACACCACCCTCTTTAAACATTCTTAGGGGAAAACAACACCAGCTACAAAGATTAAGAATTGTTTTAATTCCTTCTCTGGTGTGGTGGTGTTCTAAGGGGTCCCAGGACGAGGGAAGAAATCAGAATCTTGACTTCATGTTTCAGAAGGCTGATTTATTATTTTATGATATGTATGATATTAAAAGAAAATTATATATTAAAACTTTACTGAAAGAATAGAAGAAAGGATTTCATCAGAAAGCTAGCAAGGAATAGAATGGAATGAAATGTTGTGACTGACTAGGGAGTCTGAGCCAGCTGGGCTGTGATTGACCATTAATTAAAAACAACCACGAGACCAATCACAGATTGCATCCCACAGCAGCAGATAACCATTGGTTACATTTCATTTCTGAGGCCTCTCAGCTTCTCAGGAGAAAAAATTCTAGCAAAAGGATTTTCCACAAAACATGTCTGTGACACTCTGGGTTTCCCAAAAGTTCCCAGAGCAATGTTTATGGGATGTTTATGGGACTCTGTTGTGTGAGCAGTTGTCAGTGAGCACACCCAGGGCACTCCCTGTGCCTCAGCTCTGGGAGCTCCAGCGGGAGCCAGCAGCTCTCACAGCATTGATTTTCATTTAGAGCAGGCGTGTTCTGCTGCCAGCCTGCAGGGATGCTCTCAGCAGAGCTCTGGGCACATCAATCTGCTCATCACCTTCCACAGGAATTGTGAGAAACCCACCCTGGTGGGTGGCTGGGAGTGCAGGGGGGAGAATTACCTGCACAGGTAAAATTGGGGGAGATGCTCTGTCAGGATCTGGGAGGTTGTGCCTGGGAGCCAGGAATTTCTCTGCTTTCACCTGAAAAAATGCTCCTTACCTCTCATCAAGCCAATCTGTAAATCCATAATCTAAGCTGTAATTAGTGGTTTTGTTAAATCTTGCTGGTCTCTAATATTCTCCTGTTCGGAAGGCTGCAGTTTAGGGAGGCTTTGTGTTTGATTTAACTCACCATGGGGGATTACAACAAGCAGTCTGGTGCAGTGCTTAATATTGCACTGAAATAGGCATTATGTGGTCAGATTGATGAAAAGGATAATTCATTATTTATCTGTCTTTGCATGTTATAAAGTAGAGTGTTAATTTACTTTATAAATATTAGATATATCCATCTGTGTAATAGTGCTCTATAAACACTGACAATAGGAAATAGTTAGAAATAGATTAAATTTAAAAAAAAGAAAAAAAGTTGTGTAGTGGAAATTCTATTTCTTTGTCTGCTGTAGAAAAATAAAAATCTGCCTGGTCTGAGCTGCATACCAATTTTCTTAAATTACATACATTTTAAAACCAGTCTCAGAAAGCATTTTTTAGCCAGCAGAATGAAATCCAGCTCTTGGCTCTGTCTGTAAGTTGGAAGTGTTGCTTTTTGGTACTTGTAAGAGTTTCAGGAGGATATCTTCTTTAAGTAGATGTAACTCCCATCAGATTGAGGTGCTTAGCAAGAATGGATTCCAA
Organism: Passerina amoena; assembly: GCA_013401095.1. NCBI lineage: Eukaryota > Metazoa > Chordata > Aves > Passeriformes > Cardinalidae > Passerina > Passerina amoena. The sequence goes on from WBNP01001690.1 coordinate 41,982, forward strand.
GGGTGAAGGATTAAACAGAATACTGATTATTGCCCTGAGATGGTTTGTTCTTAAGTACTTAGAATAATATAAAATCCTTTGATCATAATTTTAGTAAGATTTCTTTGGAGATCAAAGCATCAAAGAAGTTGCTAAATATCTGAGGCTTTCACATACAACATCAAACACATGTAGCTGTTTTCTACTTCTTGGAATTTTGTTTCAGTTGTGATATTATTGTACAAATAAAAACTGACACCGAAAAGCCAATTAAATCAGGAGTTTAAAGTGACATCAATAGTGTGTGTAGACTGTAGAGTTCTACAGAATTCTCTTCCTACTTTTATGGACAAATTGAATTTTTTTCATAAGAATATATTTTTAATTTTTTTTTTTTTTTGGTGATATGTAGGGTGAAATGTAAACAGTGCTCAAAGAAGGTGTTGTGTGTGTATCTTCAGAAACATTTGCAGCAGTGGGGAGAGCAAAGCCATGGCCACAGCATGCACCAGAGGTGATTTGGTGTGCCTGGGCCCCAGCAATCTCCTAGCCCTTCAATAATATTGCTGAGCTACCCAGAGGAAAGCATGTCCTTGGGTAAGAGAAGGCTGTGATGAGATTTTTAAAGGAATAACATTTCTGTCTCAAGGAAACGTGCTGGCTCTGTCCCTCAGGGAGCCTGCACCTGCTGGATTTCACTTTCTCTCTGTTTTTCAGAGTGTTTGAAATCAGAATCACCTGCTCTGGATCAGTTTGCTGAGGCTGGGGAGAGCTGTGTTCAAATCAACAGCATTCATTTTCCTAAAAGATTTGCCTTAGCTCAGCAGTTCCTGAGGATTTCTGTGATGGTTTCTCTTCCTCCTTCTTCCCCTCCTCCTCCTCCTCCTCCCTGGGAGCCTCTGTCAGGCCAGCAGGGCTTGCCCACTGTCAGCAGGAGTGCCTCTGGCCAGGCAGGAGCAGCTGAAAATTCCCGCATTGAAATCCCACCCTTTGCCTTTCCTTTGTGAGCTCCCTGTTCTGTCCACAAAGGTAAAAGCTCCAAGAACTTCACTGACCCCAAATCTCACGGGTGTGAACAAACCTCTGGTCCTGCTCCTGTTCCAGCTGGTGCATCCCAGCTCCAGCATGTTCCAAATAATCTGTATGCAAGGCATCTTCCAGTCCTGCTGTCATTGAGGCTGAAATGCCACTTTGGTGGAGATTATAGCAGCTCCTCATTTTTATTTTTTTTTTTCATCTGGGACTTAAATCCTCAGCACATCGTTGTTGTTTTTTCCCTAAAATGATTATGCAAATAGCAGGCTATTTTATATCCACTTGGCAAAGCTGGGAGTAAAGTGAAATTTAGAGAATATTATTCAACAATTACTGTTATTTGCATCCCTGACAGATAAGGTGGTTGAAGGGTTTATTGTTAGTGGCTGATTCACATATCAATGGAATTACTGAGCTACAATTTACAGTAACTTCTAGTAATGCAAAAACAGATCAAGTGAAGTCCCAGGTTGATGGGGGGGAAAAAAAGCAGCAGAAATAACATCTTTTCCTCCCTCTTTTTGTGAATAGAGCAGGTGTGAACCACAATTGATGTTAAACACAATAATCCCCCATTGCACCTTTTTGGAGTGCTGCTTCTTGCCACAGAATCACACTTGAATGTTTCAATGTTTTTCTTCAGCCTAATGCTTTTCATAGTTCACACCAAACTGGTTCTCAGGCCAAGGTTAAAAATCCTCCAGGATCAATTGCCCTGAGAAGAAATGAGAATGCAGGGAAAAGTGAAAAAGCTGTGACTGTACCTTTACTAGCAGGGAGCTATCAGCATTCTCAAGGGATTATAGTATAATAAGCATTATCCAGGTTTGACTTATTTGGTTTTTGTCAGCCCAAATCTGCTCCTGACAGGTTTTGTGAATCAGTTTTGTGTTTTGCTCTTGTCAGAGATGAATGCTCAGGGCATGGCTGGGGTTCAAGGCAGTGCAACAACCTAGTGCAGAAAATGAGAGTGATGTCAAAGCAAATCTTGCTGAATGTGGACCCAATGTATTTTATTTTTTTTTTCTCTCTGCCAAAGTCTCATGGATCTGCCAGCTGAACTAAGAAATGCATGTAACTTAATTCCTTTCAGACTTCTATACAGAGGATTCTGTTAGAGCAGAGTTCAAAGCAGCAGCACTGAGAAGTTTCATTCCAATAACATGAGCCAGCCATAATTTAATCTTGAAAGTGAATTTAGTTGAGTTATACAATAGGGAATAATACAATAAATCATTTAAGTAGTACTTAATTTGAAAGTGTGTATTTTTTTAGACATCTATAAAATTTATTACCTCGTAGAGTTTTTATATGAGATATGAGTGGAGACAAGTTGGTTTGATTTTTAGCCAAAGTTGTAGCTGCCTTGGACTAGGATTCAGAATTTTCTGTTCTTGGTTTCATCCATGGGAGGAAAGGCATCACCTGAGGAAGATTGATGCTTTCCTGCCTCTGTGCCCTGGTGTTGCA